>CM038640.1:27678179-27775739 GCA_021554675.1 Leuciscus idus | reverse complement strand
GTAAATTATGGGGGGTTTTTTGCACAAAGCACTCGTTTCACTTCATAAAATGTATGCTAAACCACTGGAGTCACATGGATTACTTTAACGATATCTTTACTACCTTTCTTGGGTTTGAAAGTGTAAGATGTGTAGCCGTCAATGGAGGGACAGAAATCTCTCAGATTTCATCAAAAAGATCCTCATTTGTGTTCTGAAGATGAACGAAAGTCTTATGGATTTGGAAAGACATGAGGGAGAGGAAATTTTTGGGTGAACTATCCCTTTAAATTTACTGCTTGGTGACTGAAATCATTTTTAAAGGTGAATTAAGTGATTTTATTATTAAACTACCATTTAAACATTTGAGGTCATTAGATTTAAAAAAAAAAAGTAAATAATAATAATACTTTTATTCTGCAAGGATGCCCTAAAATTAATCAAAAGTGACAGCAAAGACATTTATAATGTTACAAAAGTTTTCTATTTCAAATAAATACTGTTCTTTTGAACTTCATTCTGGAAATAAATTAAAATCTATTACAATAGAAAACAGTTATTTTAAAATGGTAATAATATTTCACAATATTACTGTTGTTACTGTATTATACATCTTTTAAAAACATTACAAAATCTAAGTACACTAAACTATTTTTATTAATACTTTTTAGTTACTGAATGAAATTTAAGTAAATATTAGAAATATATCTAGATACATTTGGGTCATTTCTTTCCTCCGAGCTTGTCGCAATGCATTCTGGGATTGCTTTCTCCACAAAGGAAGTATGTGATGCGGAATTTTTCAAACACATTTGTAAAAAGTTACTAATTTCTTCAAAGTTAATTTTTTTTTATAGTCTAAAGACAGTATAGTGCACCTATAAAGAGGCATTCTCCTTATTTTGATTCTCTATGACCAGATTTGAAGCAAAAATTAGCACTTTGGCTTGACATAATGATAAAAATGTCCACGTCTCTGATTGCTAATAAACCGACCCTTGCTAATATCCTGAAAAGGGACTCATAAATGCTCCCAGATGTGTTACATATATGAACAATTACCTTTAGCACTGAGCTACTATTTATAGAGCGCACATTTCCGAGCGCTAATGACAGAGTTTGTAAGTTCGTATATAAGCTATTGAGAGGCCGGAGTACTTATGACCCCGGTTTCCTGCCTCAGTGACCTCTGGTGTCAAACGGACTAAACATATCAGTAAGAGGTGAAAGGGACTCATTTTACAAGGACTTTGCTCTGTTCTCTGGACAAAAGCTAAACAATAGTGCTTTGTGACGGGCTTTTCTAAACAGCCCAGTTATACAGTGACAGGCTGCATCCAAATCTGCATATTATAGGTGGGTGCTACGACCAAAATCATATATCACAAGTAATCCCATGTCATCAATACGACACATTTACATTTATACATTTGCCAGACATTTTTATTCAAAGCAACTCATATTTATGGTAATTAGTTCATGCATCCCCTGGTAATCGAACCCATGACCATGGCACATTATAGTTATTATGTGCTTAAATTTGAAATTATTTTTCATTCGATTTCTCAGATCGATTATTAAAATTTATTATTTTCTCGTCTTTTTTTTAAAGAAGTTGATAGACATCACCAAAACATAACAAATATAGGATAAATCTGACATTATTGCAAAAACTTCATAGAACATAAATTATGCTTTGGATATGCTGAGATATAAACAGTAGAGCCGAATATCTACAGCCGAATTGTACATTTGCACAAATTATTGTTATTTTCTCAAAAAAATGGGTGTATGCGTGTATTTTGCCATGCAGAGAATCCTGGGAATACCTGAGTGTAAGCGCTGAACACGTGACTCTGCACTTCATCCATGGAGTCCATCCCGTACGCCACAGTTCCAAGATGGAGTCGTCTGAACACCATCTCGTTCTGAGTGAGAGTCCCTGTGAAAACCATTAACATTAGAGGAGGGCGACCCATCATGCCTAAATAAACAGATCTGCTTATATAATTATAAGTATATTCATTTTAGCAGATGTTTTAGTAACTTTCAATACCAAAATGATTAAAAATGGTCTTTGTTCATTGAAATAAAGCTGAAATAATATAAATATTAGAATGAAGTACTAAAATTACTGAAACTAAAACTGAAATAAATAATACAATTTACTGGTGTGTGTGTGTTTGTGTGTGTGTGTGTGTGTGTGTGTGTGTGTGTGTGTGTGTGTGTGTGTGTGTGTGTGTGAGAGTGTGAGAGTGTGAGTGTGTGTGTGTGTGTGTGTGTGTGTATATATCAAATAAAATTAGATCAAATGTCTAGATCAAGGTCACAACGGGGTAATTATAAATAAAACTAAAACAAAAAAAATAAAGTAAACAATAAAATGAACATTTACTGGAATAAAACGAATACAATTATAAAAACTTTTATAATTGATGTACTGAAACAAAAAAACTGTCATAAAGTTATATTGAAATTAAATATTGAAATAAAGCTGAAATAATATAAATATTAGAATGAAGTACAAAAATTACTGAAACTAAAACTGAAATAAATAATACAATTTACTGGTGTGTGTGTGTATCTGTATGTGTATGTGTATATATGTATGGAGTGTGTGTGTGTGTGTGTGTGTGTGTGTGTGTGTGTGTGTGTGTGTGTGTGTGTGTGTGTGTGTGTGTGTGTGTGTGTGTGTGTGTGTGTGTGTGTGTGTGTGTGTGTGTGAGAGAGAGAGAGAGAGAGAGAGAGAGAGAGAGAGAGAGAGAGAGAGAGAGAGAGAGAGAGAGAGTGTGTGTATATACCCCTATCAAATAAAATGAGATCAAATGTCTAGATCAAGGTCACAACGGGGTAATTATAAATAAAACTAAAACAAAAAACATAAAGTAAACAATAAAATGAACATTTACTGGAATAAAACGAATACAATTATAAAAACTTTTATAATTGATGTACTGAAACAAAAAAACTGTCATAAAGCTATATAGTGGAGCTGCAAAATTAAAAGATTGCGATCTCGTTTCAGACACACACGTCTTTCTAAACGACAACAATTCAGCTCTGTCTATTAAACCTTTGACAAGTAAGATCACAGTGAACATTCAGATCTGTCTTCTCACTGCCGCTGACCCGGAGAGAGCCGCTGACCTTTTCAATCACAGAGTATTATTATTTCTTTCTTACAATAATCCACATATTACAGTAATCTATCGGTTACCAGCCCAGATCTTTTACCAATACACCACAACTCATACTATATCCTGTTTGTTTTTTTAATAGTAGACTATTTTCAATTTCGAACATAACCGATAACAGAGACAAATCTGTGAAAGGAAATGTCAATCTCTAACAACCTTCCCTGATCGACATGCACTTCCTGTAGCCAAAAACCTCAAACTACACAATATTAACACTAATGGCTTGTTAATGACAAAGAGCCTCAGGTTCGTTTCCTGACACCTCTTGCGTTGGCCACTCTTTAACAGAGCCTCACGGTAGTATTTCAGTCAGGCGTCGCTGGTCTACCCCTTACATTACAATGACCTCTGACCCCCTTTATTCACCGGCTCAGTCAAGCTACATCAGTGTCCGTGTGGGAAAGAGGCCATCATTTTACAGGCGGTCACAAGCATAAATTTGAAGGGTAGAGCTCACTGACTCTGTGTGGTAAGTGTGTGTGAGGATGAGAGCCTTCAGGTCATCTCTGATTTGTGGCTGTAATAAGTGGCATGTCTGCGCTCTCAGCACACAGGTTTAAGCCCCATGGCAAGAGCCTCAGATACCTGTGAGCCACTGAGGGAAACACTTCAGCACTATCAACTCTCAAACACCAGCATAATGGTCTCATTTCTGCTTTGGTTCATTCAGAAAAGCCCTTTGCATTAAGGAACATAAATTTAACTGTCAAACTCACAACTTCCTTTTTCCTTTTCTCCTGAGTCACATAAAAATGTTCATTCTTACAATTAACTTGCCCTTATATAAAGGTAACTGCAACCCATGCAATATCTCACCCTACATTATTTCCTACTATATATTCTGCTTTACTCTGAAATACACTATAGTTCAAAAGTTTGAGTCAATAAGATGACTTTTTAATATACATAAAAAAAAAATTTATGTTTTTTTTTTTATGCAGTTGGCTGCATTTATTTAATCAAAATGCAGTAAAAACAGTTTTATTGTGAAGAATTATTACAATATAAAAGAAATGTTTTCGATTAGAATATTCTTAAAAATGTAATTTATTCCTGTGATGCAAAGCTGAATTTTCAGCATCATTACTCCAGTCTTCAGTGTCACATCATCCTTCAGAAATCATTATAATATGATGATTTAATGCTCAATAAACATTTATAATTATAAATGTTCAAAACAGTTATTCGGCTTAATATTTTTGTGGAAACCGTGATAAAAAAAAAAATCAGGATTCTTTGATGAATAGAAAGTTCAGAAGGACAGCATATATTTGAAATAGAAATATTTTTTAACATTATAAATGTCGTTACTGTCACTTTTGATCAATTTGATGCATCCTTGCTGAATAAAAGTATTAATTTCTTCTCTTTTGTTTTACTTACCGACCCCAAACTTTTGAACGGTAGTGTGCATCATCACACAATGAAAGCCAAATGCATTAAAATGCATTTATAATGTCACTTTGTCAACAAAAAAAAAATTCAGATTTTACATACGCTTTTACAGTTCAATTAAAGTCATCATTAAATCAAAATTGACATTTCTTGTTTTTTTTTTATGGATTATTTCAGAATTTATTATAAATTATTTATCCATGCACGCTCAACCATCTTTTTTAAATTCACGTGCCATTAAAATAACTTCCCCTCCCTCTTGCAGCAACATCTCTTCTCTTCTCTGATGACGTGTTTACTGGTGCGAGGGCGGGACAACCTGACACACACATGGGATCCACCAATAGAAAACCACAACAATCCAATCAACTCCCCATGGACAAAATCAAGTCACACCCTTTTTCTCGTTCAAGTAGTCGTTTCTCTCTGATATACGTCACAATATGGAAGAAAAGATTATCGCAACTTCCGTTTCATGCCAACTTTAAAGCTCTGTAAATACATATATGACATTCAAGCTGTCTCAGGTCAAGCAGAAAAGGAAATCATACCAGTTTTGTCGGTGAGCAGATAAGAGATCCGGCCCAGCTGCTCTGGTATGGTGCTGGCTCGAACCACAGTCCCGGGGATTTTAGAGTCCTTCTTAATCATCCAACTAAACACCATTTTGCCCATGTCTAAATTCACACGCAAACTGGAAATAAAGCAAGATAAGTACTTTTAATGAGTGGCCTTTTGCTACTTTTAGGAGCGAAAACAGGACATTATGGAGGGATGGGATCAGGAAACTAGATTCAAACGTGTGTCACCAATATGAGGACTGTTGAAAGGCCAATGCATAGATAAGATGCCAATATGTATTCAAATTTCTGGTTGATACCATTTAATAATCATCATATCAAGCATTACAAGACATTCAGTAAGTGAGAAATCAAACTACAATCTGATTACGAACACATCTAAATGCACTTACAAAACCTTCAAATTGTCCGAACTTGTGAGTCAAACTGAACGAAACAGCTTTAGATTTCACAGAGAAGGAGAATAAACTTTTACCTGATAGGGACGATGTTGGAGAAGAGCAGAAGGAAGCGGAAGATCTGGAGATACCAGCGACCAGCGAAGTGCTGCAGAGCCACCATGACCAGTGACACCACCACCAGAGCACCAAACAGGATCTTCGTCAGACAGTTCACTTCCAGGTCAAACAGGCCAATCTGAAGCAGCACGTCACATACAGAATGAGTGTGCCAACACTTATTTCTCAGTTTTAGACTTGTCTTAAGATTTTGTTGACTTTATGATACTGCTAATTTTACCTTATGTCTTGGGTTGGACGTGTTCATTACACTCCGCAGCTCTTTACCGGTGTAAATCACCACCCCAACCACTGTGCCTTGGATTAGAGGACAAAACATTTATGAGGATTACGTAACACGCTTTTCTCAGCTTATCTTGGCATTAAAGAAGGAATGGTGCCATTTTGCACATTATAAGATGGCTGAGAATCATTAAGCCATTTTGAGATTAGGAGATTAGGAGAAAAGGAGATATTTTCTGGAATTTTGTCGATAATGATAATTATCATTCATATTCTTCATTCTTTGCGGTGGTTAGTTCACAGCATTGACAGTGAGTCATTTATTCAAATGATTCGTTCAAACAGCTGATTAATTCGGTCACCAAGACCAGTTTCCATCCACCTATTTTTATGCAAATTTTGGGTCATCACGCGTGCACACACACACGATGATTTATAAGCTTGTGTACCCATGGGGACCTCAATTTAGGTCCCCCCTGTGACACGAGTCCCCATGAGTCTGTGTGCATTCAGTCTGAAGTCCCCACCGGGATAGAAAAACATGAACACACACACACACACAAAAAGTCATTTATAATGTAGGAAAAAATATAATTAGTGCAAAATATCTTTAATAAAAATGGAAGTGGTGATTTTGTTCTCTTGAACACATGTGATGGAAACGATGCTTTATTAGCAAATGTTTTATGCGATATCCAATTTTACTTGTAAGTTAAATTCGTAACTTTGAATGGAAACATAGTTATTGAATCAGGCGTTAAACTAATTTGACACTACAGTATATTTTTATGAAAAAATAAAACAAAAGCAGAAAACACTCAAATATGTCTAAAATGCAATTCAAAATGTAACATTATTTTATAGTTTGTTTTTTGCAAAGTGAGTGACATAATTAAAACAATAAATACAATATTATTGTAAACGGTACATATCGCACACCCCTATTTGATATACTAGAACACAATTTAGAAATGACTTTCTGTCGGTTACCAGAAGCAATGACAGTGCTCGCCCAAAGAGTGTTTTCAATGCTCAGACTTTCATTGACTGGAGGGTCTCCATCTTCCTGTCAGATGTAAAACACAAAAAAAGCTTGTCAAGCAATGTGGGTTTTGCCAGGTCTCAGAAAAAACAACTCCACTGACGCCGCTATACTCGAGCAATGACATGCACTCACTCTAGTGAAGGTACCGATGAAGTTATGGATGTCAATGTTCGGTTCTTCAGCATAAACAAATGACCTGATCTGCAGTAGATCCTGAGGGAACATATAAAGAGGCTTAAAGAAATGGTTCATGACAACATCAAATAGCATTCAAAATGAATTAAGTCAAATTTATTTGTAAAGCACTTTTCACAAAACACACCGTTTCGAAGCAGCTTTACAGACAACCATGTAAATATTATAATATCTGAATATCCTCATGCTTTATAGTTGCATTTAGCAGATTGGAGCTGTGCTATATATTGCTTTACATGAGTATATTCTACAGTATGTAAGTTGGACATACTTATAATGGGCGATAATATAGTTACCTTTTTCAAGAAAAAAAAAAAAAGTAGTCTAAGCAGTTTATGCAACCGGACCCAGATCAAATTGTATGATGAACTGATTCCAGGTAAAGGGCTAACATACATTTCCCAGCAACAAAATTGTGTAATTTCTATATGAAACAAATGAATCATGTGTGATTGACTCACAGCAGCAGTGGGGAGTCTCTGCGTACAGGCCACAGGGAGGCGTAGTTTCCAATCGGTCTCTCCATCCAACTGATCAGTCCTCAGAAAACAAGAGCCTTTAGGACAAAAATAATCAGTGTCTAAATATACATCAAATCTTTTAGGATTGACCAAAAGCCAGTTTTTGGTATAACATTCCTAATCATTCCTTGACACGTTTTAAAATGCACTGTAATGTCTTACTGGTGACCTCCGAGGGGCAGTGTGATGTAACATTTCTAACTCTGTTTTACTGAAAAAGTTTTTAATACACACCGCATACTAAGATCATACACCTTTAATGAAATGTGTTCACCGCCAAAACTAAACTGCTAGTCAGGCAAACCACTCCAGTAAGCCTAAAGCTAGTACTGCCATTATAGGACATGCCACCCACCCCCACTCATTTAAAGACATGTCGCTCTGCCATTCAACCCTGGACTCTTAATAATTGCCTAATGGTGTCCATCTGCGGGGCAGATAACAATGCTTCCCTTCCCGTAAAAATAACACATCAACTACTACTGGCAACTTCCACCCCCTGAAACGAGGAAATCTCAGCCAGGCGGAATTCCAGCACAACCAGAGATCAAAAAACAAAATGTTTATCAGATCTATTTAGACCAATTAGTACTAATTCCTACTAATTCCTAAAAAAAATGTTGACTAAAAACTTGTATCATAAACAATGTAAAAACTATTTAGCAAGCAACCATCTCTAGAATGTGACTACATCTTAATACTTTACTTATTCAGAAGAAAACATTGTCTTTTTTCACTCCTGATGGCACTTTAAATTTGTTTGCCGTATCTATTTCTTCAGTTTTCTGAGCTACTTTGCATGCCTTGATTTTCCTCATGGCTGCCTTGAAATTTGAAAGACAAAAAGAATGTCAATCAAGATAGCATCAGTCCAAACACAGGATCAACAGTAAGGTGATCAGATTTCTGTAATGACAACCAGGGATATTTCTCGTTTCAAACTCAATGTATCAATGTGAAATTAATTAAATGATAGAGACAAAGCTACCAGTTGTGTGATCAAGATAAATCGTAGTACAGTGATGAAGTATGGAATATCATACTCTCATGCTACTCTAAATTATATTTAGTCAACAGCAAACTTATGAAATGAATGTCTGTCGACAATAATGTCAAATTAAATTGATCATTTGTATTATCTAAATGGATTTAATGGAATAAATGGAAAACTATGGTGTCTTTTTTACTATATAAATATAAAATGTAATGGTAACACTTTCCACTTTCCAATTCTCACTATTAACTAGTTGCTTATTAGCATGCATATTACTAGGATATTGGCTGTTTATTATATATAAGCACATATTAATGCCTTATTCTGCATGATCATATTCTACAACCCTACCCAATACCTAAACTAAACATCTACCTTACTAAATATTAATAAGCAGTAATTAGGAGTTTATTGAGGTACAAGTTAATAGTGAGAATTGGACCCTAAACAACAAAAATGACTTTTTATAATTGTCTTTTGTTTAAGAAGTTTCTTATTCTTTTATCAAAAACTAAAAACAAAGATGAAATTAAAATGTACCCAATGTATGCACTGATATGTTTTTTTTAAAACAAGCACGTACATGCCACGGGAAACAGAGACATCTGGTCACCCTAATCTAAAGCAGTCGGTGTGTTAAAGAGAATTTCAAAAATCGCAATGCATGCCATCTTTCTGGGCAATTTCAGTGTAGCTCATTAAATGTCCGAGGTTTAGGCTAATCCCTCCATCTACATGCAGTTGCCCTCGCGGCCATGTCATTTCCCCTGCGCTTTTGTTTGGGAAGTTTGGATGAATGACCGACAGATGTTTACCATTTCTTTCAGAGGTCCTTAGGAAGATCATGTCAGCAGGAACACGCTGGTTCTATAAAGAGTTTGGAGGGAGAGATAGGGATTGGGGGGAGGAAGAGAAAGAGAAAAACAAGGTAAAAGATAAAAAGTAAAGACCCAAACTCAAGTATGTCGTCAGCAGCAGTCACCTTGGTTTAGCTGTACAAGTTCTGTTTGGCTTTAATCTACTCAATTACCAGTACGGCCCGCAGCAAATCATTGGGTGGTGCCACTGTGGCAGCTCTGACCGCCAGTTCCACTCGGCCTGACCCTCGCTTCACTCCCAGCTCTGTTTGTAGTTATTAGAAGATGAATTCGCAACGCTATTAAACTCGGCAGATGTTTCAAAACATCGGACGTGACACCGGTATCTTAAACGCGGGCTACGCTTTTAATCAATTAGGCTTTTACTCTATGTAACCCATAACCCATATGCAACCTCTAAATATTAAACCCAATTGGATTTTACGCAGATTAGGGTTGGAGGATCAAACATATTACAGCAAGGTTCTGGTGAAACACAACGCTTGCCAGAAACCGCCGGAAAGCTGCTGACATATTTGATTTATCAAGTCGGAATAATTCAAGTACTTCAAAACCTGTGACATTGCACCCCAAAAATCAAAAAAAATTCTATTCTATTCTATTGTTATATACATTATATTGAAGAAAATATCTTTTTTGTATTGTTCATGACAATCAAGCAGCCCCCCCCCCCCCACCCCCGATTTTCAGTGCCGTAATGCAAAAATTGTATGTTTAATTTATGTATATTTTCTCATTAAAGTAATTTTTTAATGTACTTTAGTTCTAACCTAATAAGAATAATATGATTACAAAAAAACCTAACCGAGTCATTAATGAGAATTCGGTGGGGAAAAATAATGCCATAATGCATTTTCTTTTTGCAAAACAGGCAAATACGATTATAATTATAAAATGTGTTTTTTCTTAGGTTAAGAATGTGATCTTTCATAAGATTCACACATTAACTTCACTAATAAATGGGTTTTTTTTACTGTTTTTTTAACAAAACCAGATTGAGCGCAGCATGTGTGAGTCGTCTTTCTGTGTAAAATCAACATTTTTAAGAAAATTGGCCTGATGGGTAATTGGAGACTGCGGACATGTCTCAAATTTCATGTTCTCAGACTTTGTAGGGGGAAACCAGTTCCTTACAATAGGCTTCAGTCCGCACACGGAAAAAAGGCAACAGTTGAACAAAAGGCAACACTAAATACCAGAGTGGAATTAGGCAGGATTACTAATAACCAACCACTGGCCTCGGGTCACATGCTTCAGTCATTCAAAATGATTGACAGCTCTTTTCAGCATTAAATACATCATAGAGCTTTTTGATCCATTGGTTAGTTTAATAAATAAATAAATAAATACGATATGAATGTTCTATGTTGGATCTTTAGATCTGTTACGAAATAGCTCTAATGTGTTTTACACGGGTGAAAACTTAAAATTTCCTTTTGAAAAGGAGCACTGAAGAACTATTTTCATTTTACATACGCATATAAAGCTTGTTATGTCTTTACTGCCCCACTCGGGGGTCGAATTGCCCTAATCTCTAGGGAAGGTAAACAGCTAAAGCATTGAGAGGTATATGAGATGCCATTTGTCAAAAGATCTCGATTCCTAACAATGACCGAGCTGATTAGCAAACCAACCTTTTCAACAATGATAAGATCTCCAACCTGGATTCCACTACTTTTCACCTTCACAGTTCCTGCGGAGAGAGATAAAGAGACAATCAGACCGATGCATTTCAAAAAAAAATGTGGCTGATGCATACAATGATCTTTTTAAACAATATTTAACTATTTATAAGTAATATATCAAAAACAACAATGCCCAAACTGAAAATACCCTGATACAGCCAAACGTATAGCTAGAAATCTTTCAAAGATATCCTGATATTTCCAGGTTTTCCAAGATATTCTGTTGATTCCTCATACATTGTGAATCAGAAAAGTTTTATAATCCCCCAATTAATTTACAACAGAAATTTGCATAATAGGAATCAATGTAAAAAAAACAAAAAAACATCTGTTCAACTATTGGCGGTTTCACCATTGGTCGTAAATCTGCATATTTCATTGCAAACCTCCAGTGGAGATTCAAATATGTAAGCCTTCTTTAAGTCCCCATTCAGATTTTTCAAAAGCTCTGAGTGCATATTAGATTTCCATTTGTTTTTGAACAATACCCTCCTATCCGGCTTTACAAGAGTGCTGTGAGAACGATCTCTCATTCCATTGCAAATGCACAGCTAAAATTGTTTGGAAAAGGTCAGGGACCTTTAACCCCTTGTGGAGACCTTTACCAATGCATATGTAAGACATTAGCACATATGTATATGTGCATTTTTTGGGAAATGAAAGGACACTTTTATTGCATTTAAGTTTCAATGCTATATTGTTGCAGATTTATTTTACACACATTATATATTTTTAAATATTTATATTTGGTTTTGATTAATCTTTCAATCAATCTTTTTTGTTGTTGTTGAAGAAACATAAGTGTGGCTTAGGTCACACCCCTACAGGTTAAATTTTTAACATCCAGAAGCCGGGAAAAACTAGTTTTCTGCTCCGGAAGGTGTGACCAGCGACCATAAATCCCACACCCACGTTTAATGGTGTGAGTCTATTAAAAAACGAGTTGAGGGCCAGTTTAAATATGATGAACTTTGATGTTTTTCGTCCCTGTTGGTCTGGGCAGGGCAATCAGAAGCCCTCCCAGGTAGCTAGCAAATGCCCCAGCTCTGCTCCATGAGCTTTATATGGAGGCCGTTAGTGCTGAGCGCGCATACACTGAGTTTATGAGAGAAGAGAGCCTGCCACATCAAAGGAAGGCGTGTGATGGAAACGACAGGAGGTTCTCTTCCTTTTTTATTGTCAGATGCTTTTCATCCCCCAGTATATGATACAATTTACATCCCTACTTCAAATTAAAGACAAACTGCAGTCTGCTTTATTGCTGATGCATCTGCATACTTTAGCAAGCCTCATCTAAATAAAAAAAGGCACCATATCGTTGCCATTGTTGCTGTTTTTTTCAATTTCATAGACATTTCAATGACAGCAATTATACGGAAAAGTTCACAGATGACTTCTAATTGACTTTCTATATTCATACTACAAAAATAAATTGTTAAAAAACACAAAACCCTATCTTTTAACTAATTGCACAATTTCTGAAAGTGAGCAAAGGTTTTATTCCATTTACAACACACACTCCATCGCAGCTTTCATTGACCAAGGCTCATCAGCGTGAACGCAATGGCCAATCAGAGGTGCTAGTCAGTAAGTTAGTCAGAATCCACTTAACACAGCTGAAAACACACAAGGTTTTGTTTTTTTCAACGCGAGCCACACATCCAATCTTTTATATCTTTAACACACTCTGTCAATTTGGAAAATTTAGCGTTTTCATCCGGCCGTGATGAAACACTCAAATATATATTTCATCACGGCCGGATGAAAACGCTAAATTTTCCAAATTGACAGAGTGTGTTAAAGATATAAAAGATTGGATGACGCGTAATTTTCTTTTATTAAATCCAGACAAGACAGAGGTAATACTTATCGGTTCAAAAAACCGCCCACAAATCCTCGCACAATACAACTTTAACATCATAGGATGTCCTGTTACTTTATCCTCTACAGTAAAAGACCTGGGTGTTATACTCGATTGCAACCTGTCTTTTGAAAATCATATTTCATATGTTACAAAAACAGCCTTTTTCCACCTTAGAAACATTGCTAAGCTACGTAATATGCTATCAGTTTCTGATGCAGAAAAGTTAGTTCATGCATTCATGACCTCGAGACTGGATTACTGTAATGCTTTATTAGCTGGTTGTCCTGCATCCTCAATAAACAAGCTACAGTTAGTCCAAAATGCCACCGCTAGAGTTCTTACGAGATCAAGAAAATATGATCATATAACACCGATTTTATCATCACTGCATTGGTTACCTATAAAGTTCCGTATTAATTACAAGGTATTGCTACTGACTTATAAAGCCCAAAACGGCTTAGCTCCAGTCTATTTAACGGATCTTCTATCGCCCTATAATCCATCGCGCTCTTTAAGATCACTAAATTCAAGGCTTTTGGTCATACCTAGGATATCCAGAACCACCAAAGGAGGGAGAGCATTTTCACATTTGGCTCCAAAACTCTGGAATAGTCTTCCTGATACTGTTCGTTGCTCAGACTCGCTCTCCCAGTTTAAAACTAGATTAAAGTCGCATCTCTTCAGCCAGGCATTCATATAATCCTACAGTTCAAACTACAATCCGGCCTCTAGCTCATAAATGCCAGAGGAGAACTGGCCCCCGACTGAGCCTGGGTTCTCCCAAGGTTTTTTTTTCTCCATTAGGTCACCTGATGGAGTTTTAGGACACCATTAGGTCACTTGATGGAGTTTTTCGGTTCCTTGCCACTGTTGCCTTTGGCTTGCTCAGTTGGGGATATTTTGGGGATATTTAATTTAATTTTATCAATCAATAAATTCCTCTTGAAACAAACTTTGTTGTATTATTTTAATTTAATACTGCGAAGCTGCTTTGATACAATCTGTATTGTGAAAAGCGCTATACAAATAAACTTGACTTGACTTGCAAATCTTGTATTATAACCAACAAAGTGGTTGGTTATAATTTTGGTTGGTTACAAAGTATATTTTCGCGAGAATGCAGAATTCATTGCTTTCTGATTATTACCCATTAACAATCTGGGGCCGGTTTCACAAAGCTATTTTAGACCGGTCTATAGTGTTAGACAAGTCTAAAATTTGCTCATAGACTAGGCTAATGCAAGTTAGACTGTTTCACAAAAATAAAGACTGACTTAATTTAGACCAAAAAAATTAGACACCTTACCCCCAGGCTAACTTAGGTCGAAGACTCTATGTTACCTTGGCAACCAGCAGTAACAATCAGTTACACTACAAACAGCCAAAAGAAAAGGGAAAATGGCTCATAATTTAAACATTTCTTCTTGTTACTACATTCTCCGCTAAATTTCCCCAAGTAAAATGTCCTTGTAACTGTTATAGTCCTCCAACAAACACATATTTTCCGCTGGGGTAAACTGCACTATGAGTGGTTGAATGCGCTTACTCGTTCCGCCATGTTTTTTGTTTTGAAAAGTGTCTTATTTTACCCAGAATGCATTGCAGTGTAGTCCTACTTAAGATAGTCAGAGTCTTAAGCGCTTTGTACAACGGTCTGATTTAGATGTCTATCTGAAGTCTGACTATCTACTATATCTAAGCCATAGTCAAAGTCTATCTTTGTGAAACCGGCCCCAGAATGCATTGCAGTGTAGTCCTACTTAAGATAGTCAGAGTCTTAAGTGCTTTGTGCAACGGTCTGATTTAGATCTCTATCTGAAGTCTGACTATCTACTATATCTAAGCCATAGTCAAAGTCTATCTTTGTGAAACCGGCCCCTGAATACAAGTTTAGCTGTTTATGCTGCCAAGTACACTGCAAGTGTCTGGATTGACAACTGTTTTTAAATGCGCAATTGAATAAACTGCGACGGATTTCCAACGGATGACAAAAAACAGGACAACATTTTTTGAAGTACTTAATTCAATAGTTTTTGCTCTGGTAAAGAAACTGGTTACCAAGAACCGTGAAATTTTACTGATTGGTCCCGACTACTGAAATTTTCAATTATGATTAATCGTAATTGATTTTTCGATTTTGGATTGCAACGATTATGAAAACAAGATAAAACGATTATTATGCCGCTGCGTCATTCCGTCCAGCGCACCTTCCTTTCCTTCAAAGCGGTCCGATTTCGTTCCTCACTAAAAGCCCAAACTTAACATCCAAATCAGTCAAATAAGTGAGTATTGTAAAATGCAGTCTACTATTGCTAAACTGCAGGACATGCTTGATATTAACACAGTGTTATTAAAAGCGTATTAAGCCGTAAAAGAGATATTGTTCCCTAGACGGCCTCCTGTGCATGCGCTCCGAGACAGGGCGAAATACACATAATAAAAGTATATTGTGGGCTTCAGATACGCGCCTAAACAGTCAGATAGCCTAGACACAAATATGTCAAAATGCTTTTGGTAAGTATGCTTGTAAACACAGTCGGTTATGTCTTAAGTGAAATGTAAAACTCTGAGAAAGAGCACGTGTGTAACAGTATATTGGATCTGTGCAGTAGCTCTTAAAGTGACAGCAGCCTAATTAACCTGCTGTCATTAATGACAATCAAATAACAAATGACAAAGATAAAATAACTCGCTGCTCTTGAATGAATAAACTGTAGTTTTAATAAGGATTAGGCTAGTCTATATTTAATGTATACAGAAGTGCTATTTTAAATTTGATTACTTTATTAAGTTTCTGTTGTAGGCTATTACTTAGCTCAGGGATGGGCAACTTCGGTCCTGGAAGGCCACTGTCCTACAGGGTTTAGCTTCAACACTAATCAAACACACCTGAACAAGCTAATCAAGGTCCTCAGGATTACTAGAAAATTACAGGCAGGTGATTTTTTCAGGGTTGGAGCTAAGCTTTGTAGGACAGTGGCCCTCCAGGACCGAAGATGCCCATCCCTGACTTAGCTGAATGCCACTGTTAGTACATCTTCCTGAAAAACCTAAACCACTGTTTATTTAATTTTGTCGGTTTTGTTTGTAATCAATTTCTTTGCTCTTACTGTATTGCTGACTGTTTACTTGTCTTCTTTAACTGTTTTGAGGACTTCTATACTTACATTAATTAACCTAGTATTAGTTTTTGCTGAAGTATTGATAATTGTGAAATTTCACTGACATTTAAAATGACTCATATCATGAAATAAGACTTTGATCATATCACCCACCAATAATCTTGTTAAATAATCGTGATTTCAATATTGAGCAAAATAATCGTAATTATGATTTTTGCCATAATCGACCAGCCCCATTTGCAACACATTTAGGCCTACATTACAAATCCATGCACATTGAATCAACTTAAAAGCCATTTAGGTCTACAACAAACAACAAAAACCTTTAATTCATTGCTTATTGCAACACATTTACATAACAAATCCTTGCATAAGGAATCAACAATTCATATTCAAATCTACACCAGACAATAAAACTTGAACGTACAAGTGAAATGTACAAAACCAACAAATAATCCTCTCCGCTGATTGCTCACTTCACAACATTTACCACACACATTTGACTAACAAATCTATGCATAAGGAATCAGCTTCATTCAATATCATCCAATCAAACCATCCCCAAATAAATAATCTGCATAAAAACACCACAAACTCATTGGCACACAAAGTGCTTTCTCATTGGAAACAATAGCTCACCTCTTGTGGAGAGTTTGCTGTAGATCTGTGAATTGACTTCTTTGTCTCGTAGGAAACATCGTATCTCCTCAACGGCTTCCCTCACGATCGTAATAATCAAAACAAACCCCTGATGGAAAAAATGCAGAAAACCTTATTACAATTTGACCGTGTGAATATTAGTATTAGGCCTATATATCATAACAAAACTGCATTGTGACTCACCAGAGGAACCCAGTATGTGTACAGAGCCCCTAATCTGAGCTCATTCACAAACTGTGAGCAGGCCAGCAGCAGAAAGTACAGGTTGAAGAAGTATTTGAACTGGTTGAATAACACCTATAAACACAAACACGTGACGATGAGTAAAGACAGCACCTGTGAACTGATACAAATATATTTTCATTTTAAACCAGATATATTATTTTACAGCTCAAAGTTTGAACAAAACTTGGTAAAAGTGATTGTACGACGAAAATATACCATAGTACTGAAGATTCATACACAACCGTTCTGAAGTTTGGCGTGAGTACGATTTCTTTATGTTTTTTAAAGTCTCTAATGCTCAACAAGGCATTCATTTGATCAAAAATACTGTAAAAACAGTAATATTGTGAAATATTATATACAATTTAAAATGAGTGTTTACTATTCTAATATATTGTAAACTGCAATTTATTCCTGTGATCAAAGTTGAATCTTCAGCATCATTACTCCAGTCTTCAGTGTCACATGATCCTTCAGAAATCATTCTAATATGATGATTTGATACTCAAGAAATATTTCTCATTATTATCAATGTTGAAAGCAGTTGTGCTGCTTCATATTTTTGTCAAAACCATGATACACTGTTTTCAGGATTCTTTAATGAATAGAAATTTCAAAAGAACCGCATTTATTTTAAATTGAAATCTTGTGTAACATTATAAATGTCCTTTACTGTTACTTTTGATTAGTTTAATGTGTACTTGTTGAATAAAAGTATACATTTATATTTTTAAGGGGAAAAAAATGTCATACTCTTTTGTTAGTGATATTAGGGTGTTTTCGTGCAAACATTTTCAGATTCAATTATTCAACATATTTTCATTAACTATGAAACACATATAGGCTAGCCTACATTAGCAACCATTGTTCAGCTAGAATGACATTTGTCTTGACGATCCCAGACAGAGCTTAAAATGTTAACATTAATACCTCGCTGTTTGCTTTTTGCTATATTGCAGAGTTCTACTCATTTACAAAACATTCAGAATTGAACTTTGATTATCATTTGTCCTTCAAATCATTCAAAATAACCAGAAGGCATTTGCAATGCAAAAAATATGTTTTCCATACAGCAGTCTGGTCAAGGTTGTATTTAAACTGGTGGACCTCGGCATGGCATGAGTAAACAGATTTGTACATTTTCTGCACTGAAATGCAAGTGGTGTTCGTGCAAAATACGCCACCAAGATGCTTGGGTAGAGGTGTCCAATCCTGCTCCTGGAGGGCCACTGTCCTGCAGAGTTTAGCTTCAACCCTAATTAAACACACCTGAACCAGCTAATCATGGGGTGCGTCTCAATCTGCTCCCTAGCTCAGTAGTCAGGGCACTGATCAGGGAGTCGGCCATTTTAAGAGCTCGATCGCGAAATCCTTCCAGTGCACTGAAACGTTCACGCCCTAAAAAGTCCCACAATGCACCGTGAGAACCAAGGAGCATCGATGCTCATTATGTTCCCTTAACTGAAGTTCTGAAGCATGAAATTTAAATCACGTGAGCCATGCGATTGATGTTTTTAAAATACAAACCATTATTTTATTATATTTCAGCTTAAACATACATTTATAGGGCCCTATTTTAACGATCTGAAACGCAAGTATCAAGCACGAAACGCAAGTAACTTTGTGGGCGGGTCTCGGGCGCTGTTGCCATTATACCGGCGGGATAAATGACTCTTGCGCCCGACGCAAATCTAAAATGGGTTGGTCTGAAGTAGCTTCATTATTCATAGGTGTGGTTTGGGCGTCACGTGAAATAAACCAATCAGAGCGACATCTCACATTCCCTTTAAGAGCAGGCGTTTGTTCCATGGCGGTTTGCTATTATAACAGCGGATTTGCCAGGCGCGCGCCAGGAGCGGTTCACAGCCGAGGAGACCGACGTTCTCGTCAGGGCCGTAAAACACAGAGAAGTGACATTGTATGGGGATGGAGAAACACACCCAAATAAGCTTAGGTTAAACAGGTGTATAATAATTTGGGTAAATGTGTAAGCTAGATTTATGCCTATTTTTTCACATCTTCATGGACACAACAATGATTTCCCTCATGTGTTAATATTTTTCCTTGTAATAATGTATGGTTTTCTAAAAATGAGAATTGCTGCATCTGTGTGTAGATGAGATAAGCAAAGTGTATGCGCGTTGTGCATTGGCACACATTGGTTATGGCCAAGCATGCGCCCTTAAAATAGCATATGAATAACATGCTCAACGCGCCACTGACTTTAGACTAGGTTTTTCCTGGTCAGTGGCGGAATTGTTTTCTAAACCTACAAAATATGTTTGCGCCGGACCACGCCTCCTCTTTGCACTGAACCGCCCCCGGGAGCGCAAATGCATTTACTAGTTTACCGACGTACGTCTGTGGAGGGAAAAGTCCGCTGTGCGCGGGTGCAAAATAGGAATGATACATGCGTCGGTGTACAAAGTCAATTGCGCTGGGTGCAAGATAGGGCCCATAATTTATTTATGGCTGAAATGTTGCATGTATATGTAATGCATTTAGCATTTATCATAATGTACTTTAAATAACATTACAAGTAATGTCAGAAAGATATTGTTCATAAATATCAGTAGTGACGTTGTACAATGAGGACATTGTCACGTTGCCGGAAATAGAGTCATCAGTGTCCCAATGTGTAGTGAGCCAGGTCCTTATTGTCCTTACCAGTGCCTGAACTCATGAACATGATACACTGATTCACGAGCTAGGAGGCTAGAGACAGACTGAGACACACCCAAGCTCTTACTAGGCATTCTAGAAACTTCCAGAGAGGTGTGTTGAGGCAAGTTGAAGCTAAACTCTGTAGGACAGTGGCCCTCCAGAAATGGGTTTGGACTCCCCTGTGTTAGGCTTTAATGAATAGTGGTCAAGGCATTGCTACACTCTAAAAAAATGCTGGATTGTTTTAACACAATTTTGGGACAAATATGGACAAACCCAAACGTTGGGTTAAAAATGTAATTTACAAATTTAACCCAAAAGCTGGATTTCTCCATATTTGAGTTGAAACAACCCAGCAGAAAGAGTTCTCTTTGCTTATCCGTTCCATTCCAAGCCAATTCAGGCCAGCCGGTACGGATATGGTTTCATTTTCCACTGCGTGGCTGATAACGGAGCTCTTTGGGACGTAATACAAATGCGTCAGTCGTTGCCATGGTAAAATAAGAACCGTTCGTTCAGCTACTGATGCGAAGGTGTTCTATGGTTGCTAGGGAGTTCTGGGTGGTTGCTAGGATGTGACTAGATGGCTCCTTACTGGTCAAAGTAAAAATTAAAGATTTTTATGAAAGAATGGCATTCATAGAAATCAAAACTCTGATCACAAATGCAATAACACACATCTCCTCGACAAGCAGCAAGATTTGTAAAAGGTGTAACAGTTGTATTAAGGAGTTTTTCAAAAATAAATTCAGGGAAGAAAATTTAGGAAATCCTACAATATCAGCCTCAGTGTGTCATGGCCAACTCAGTTAACCACCAGAGCAAATAAAGAACAAGTTGAGCAACATAAACCGTTTCTCAACACGTTCCTAAATGACTCTGGTGGTTAACACCAACTTCTCTCTGAGCATTTGAGGTCACTTACCCCAGGCAGGAAGGTGAAGAAATTGTATTTCTGGTTGTTTATGACATTTCTTGGGTATCTCTGCTCTCTTTTTTCCGGATGGCCCAACCACACGGTCCGCGGACGGAAATCTCCCCCTCCGCAGCATCTGGACCATGGGCAGCACCTAAATATACAACGACATTACATGTAGCTTGTTTCACAAAGCACTTCAATTAATATGCCAATGCATTAGCAAGTACTTTGTGACTCTTTAATAGAAAGAAACTTCACATACAGATACTGGAATTTCACTCTAGCCACAGAAATATTTTCAAGCAAGCAACAAAACCGTGTCAGTAAATATTAGCTTTCACCGTCTGCCTCCTACCAACACCTTCATCAAACAACCTCTTATCAAGAATGATTTGTATTGGATATTGTACTTCCTTATAGATGACAGTTTTGCATATACACATACACACACACATACATATATATATACACATACATATATGTGTGTGTGTGTGTGTATATACATAAGAGACTTATTTAAAAAGCATTAAAAATAGTAATGTTTCCAAACTTTTGACTGGTTCTGCATGTATGTATGTATGTATGTATGTATGTATACATAAGTCTCTTATGCTCATCAAGGCTGCATTTATTGTATATATTATAATTTATTTATGTGATGCAAAGCCAGATTTTCAACATCATTACTTCAGTGTCACGTGATCCTTCAGAAATAATTCTAATATGATGATTTGATACTCAGTTATTATCAATGTATTATCAATGTTGGTAACAGTTGTACTATGATTTCTATTTTAAATAAATGCTGTTTTTCAACCTTTTATTCATCAAAGAATCATGAAAAAAGTATCTCAGGTTATAAAAAATGTTTCCAACATTGATAATAAATCAGCATATTAGAATGAATTCTGAGGGATCATGTGACACTGAAGACTGGAGTAATGATGCTGAAAATTCAGCTTTGATCACAAAAACAAATTATATTTTAAAGTATATTCAAACAGAAAACTATTATTTTAAATTGTAATAATAATATATAAACACAGACACACACACATAAATACATACATACATATATATATATATATATATATATACACACATACATATATAACATTTGCAAGCAAATACCTGTATGTGCAACCTATTTACATGGTACATTTAAAAGAATACCATGGTACATGTTGGTACAATGGTGCTTTTTTGCTGAGGCAAAGCCACCGCAGTATTATAGTGGCATCAATGGGGATTTTATTTCTAAGGGCCATTATAAATAACCGAGCATTATATTGCATTCAAAGCTTGGTCTAGGTGCCTAGTTTCGACCATCCTAACAAGCGGCCTTACATGTATTATGCAATGACGGACTACATAAGGAGAAATGTTTATTTAGGAGACATATTGTGACATCATTGACAACAAATCACCTGTGTCCCGGAACAAGGATGTGCACTTGTCTCTCCTATATACAATGATATCAAGACGCTAAATTCACTTAGACGACATCTCCATGGCAAATATTCAATGATATGCAAAATAAACAAAGAACTACTCGTGTCATGTCGCGATATAATGTCGTTATCAACATATTATTTTGCGGGTTAAGGGTAGCTGGGCTGTTAGCCACCATGCTATCTCACACACACCGTCCATAAACAAGCCTCCATTTTCCAGCCGACGCGATTTCACGTTCATTTAACATCGTGTTATGCTCTTACCCGTCTCTTCGTTTGTTGTCATGTCGTTTTTTGTGTCGGACGGGCTGCAGAGGAATGTTGTCCGTCATTGTTGTCCGCAGTGGAGCAGGAGTCGCCCGCTCGCAGGGCGGAGGCTGTGATGGGTTGGGCTGTGCCGTGAAGCCAGCATGATGATGATGATGATGATGATGGGACGCTTCCAGATCAGCACCCTGGCATGTGTGTTTCAGCTAGTTGTTTATCATTACGCCTTCTTTTTTATTTAAAATTACTCAAACTATAGCTATAAGTCTGTGCTGACTGACATGCTTCTATACTTTTTTGTAGATTCAGCATATTAGTTGTGTGCCATATTGCCATTCCACACATATCCTATGTTTTTAGCTTAGATGAACTAATTTGACTAAAACTGTAAGCTAGACAAGTGTAACTTATATTAACACAGAAGTACAATATCCATAAACCACAATGTCTTTAATAGTACCTTACAAAAACAATTCAAATATATGCACTGTATTATTATTATTATTTTTTTTTTTTTTGCCTTTTTAAATTGTTAAGTGCCAGTACCATCAACAATACTGTTTTTGTAAGTTAAATAACATGATAAATTGTTTAGAGCATAAGAAACCAATGGGGAAAAAATATATTTTATGCATATGTCATGCTATGTCCTCTGTGGTGGACACCAGGACAGTTGTTTTAAAAAATAAAAAGACAAAAAATGACATGTAACAATGGGATTTTTTTTTTTTCATTCACCTATACATTTTTAGGTTTCAGGATTTAAAAAAAAATTGTATAAAGATGATTCTCAACTATGTTATGAAAGATATAATAGAATGAATTGATATACCATTTTACTTTATGCAATACATAGGTAAAATTGCCATAAATGGGTAGTCACATTCAATTAAATGCATCTTTACACTGTATCTAATTTGCATATTAATGTGTTCTTGGGGCAACATGTGATGAAAAAAAGAAATGTATTAATTGGCAACATTTTCATAATATCTAATATTTCATAGGAATATTGATATAGAATTCCTTTCCCTATTCACTTGTTGTCTCCCAGAATGCCTGATCAACATGATTTAAATCCTGGTGTCCCCTGCAGTGGACATGTATGAAATCAATGCCCTGCTTCATAACAGAAAATCATATCTTGATTAGAAACCCCATAACATATTCCTCAGATGTTGATTTATGACAAACAATTAGAAAATTAGTCAGATTTGAATTATACAAAATATGTCAATAAGAGTCAATTTTATCACTAAATTAATGTCAGAAGTTGTTGTCATGGTGAAACCTCCAAACATTTGGTATTTTGGTAACTGTGACATGTATGGTGTCAGAAATTCATTAAAATATAATGTCCATTACAGTGGACAAAAGTCTATTCCTGGGTTCTAGGAGGATATGGTAATGATTCAGTACCGTATGATTTCAATGTGAATGATATTAAATATCAGTGTTCTATACATTTAAAAAAAAATAAAATAAAAGTTAACACCATGATACTGACACAGCACTTTTATAAAGCAATCCACCAGATGATAATGGAGACGGTCCTTTTAAATATCTGATACCATGACCATCGATTTTGCTCAGTTCACCTTATTAGCAAACAAATTACTTCCTACAGACAAGTTCTTATTTAGAGGAAATTACAATGGTAATAAAATGCATTTTCCTACATTACAATCAATTTAGACAAGAATCCCTCATATTGTATCTATTATCCACTTTGGTGTCCTCAAGTGTCTTTTTTCCGCATGTAATGTAATGACTGCATGTGGATTTAAACAACAACATTTTGGAAAAGTTATCCTTGGTTTTATTCTCAAAAATATCAGAACGGAAGGGAGAACAAACAAAAAGCAAACATTTACAAAAAGTCTACACTGTAAACAAGCCTAAAACAGACTCAACATTTGAACAATCGTACAGACATGACCCCATTTAACCAAGATCTGACACCACCTTTTTTTTACATCTAGGGGGGAAAAAAAAGGCACAACTTGGTAAATGCATAATAGAAAGAGAATTTACAGGAGGAGTCTGCCTATTCTGAACAAGTGTTGTGCAAAGTGTCTGGCGATACATTCATTATATTACAGAAATCAGCAGGTTATGGGGGCACATTGCAACCATAACTCCAAACACAATGCAAAAAAAAAAAAAAAAAAAAGACGACATCTAAATGAGGTAGAAATTTGACCAGCATAAAGTTTTTATGTTTAGATACGCTGCGTGCATACACACAAAAGTCCATTCTTCACCAAGAATGCATGGCTACGATCTCTAAACATGTCCCCACAACAATCAATACACATTTGGGTAGTAAACCATGACTTTCCTGGAATAAGAATGACTGCTGACTCCTTCTGGGACGAGATATGCATGCCTGCTCAGCACATGGGTATAAAATGCATGGAAAACGGCAAATTTACAGAATTCTAAAACTCAGTGGATCCTAAAACGGCAGCAAGCAAGCAAATGATATCTGAATGGTGGGTCCAAGAAACAAAGTTCACAGAATAAATGGCAAAAGCTTGGTTTATATCAGATCTTAGCAGAATGAGGAAAAATAAAGTGCAAGGAATGATTAGGCATTTCAGTATTATACCGGCCTTTTTAACTCCTATCAAAGGTCTCAAATGAAAGCGACTCAATGCAATATTTGATTAAGGACCACTGAAAGCAAGAAAACAATTCTCCAATTATATCACTTTCAAAATAAATGAATGGGCTACAGCTAAATGCAAAAATACAGCATATTTTGTTCTAAACAAAAGATGAAATCCAAAAGGCTTTTATTACAATCCTGTGGTGTCTTTTGTGATGGGGGAGAAAAAAAAAAAAAGAAAAAAAAAAAAAGAAGAGAAAGGGGGAAATAAAACAATTCCAAGACAGGCACTTAGCGAAATTTTTGGTATTAAGCGCAGATAGAAACTATGAGAATAAAAAAATTCATAATAACTTAGTGAAATCCAGTTTCAAAACAAACATCTATACTATAACTACTCACTACTCAATGAAACTGTAGATTCAGTAGATTGTGTGGAATGGTCAATTCATTAAATTTTTCTAGGCATGAATTCCACAAACACATTTGCTGTATGGCATCTATGCCAAGGATGTCTTTTTGTGACTAATGAACTTTAAATCGAACGCAACTAAGAACAGGACCATGAGAAGTCAAGCAGAGATGAACAAGATGTTAACTGTTAAAACACTGAGATCTCTGGTCACCTGTGGCAGAGATCCTCCTGAGGGTCATAGAGCTGAGCACAATGTAACTCAAAAGAGTGTCCTATCACTAATGAGACTGCTCCAGAATAAAGCTATTTCAAGTAAGACTTACATTCAACTTCTAGAAACAAAACTGACAAAATACCCGCATATATTAATAGAGAGAGAAAGAAAAGGGGAAGAAGAAAAAACAAAAAACTACAGTAGTTAGATCAGATTCAATTAGAAGTAATCGCTAGCATGTAAGGGTCCAAAAAGGAAGGCATGGCCCGTTTTAGGGTATAGGCTCATTTAACAAGGGTATGTAAATTTGCAACTTCTTAAAAGCAATCTTACACACATGAATTGATTGTACCAACTAAGGACAGAATTAATAAATAGCCCAGTTCCTAACATCTCAGCAGGCTCATAAGCACAACGCAGACTGTCGATTGGGAACATTTGTCTGTAGTCCTTTCACTTTCTAATTCACTTTACCCTCCTCCATAAAATGTGGAAACTTTGCTAGGCTTTCAGAGCCATTCTTTTCCATTTCTGCAACTGTGCCAGGGATGCCCGCTTGAGAGGACTCCATCTTGGTTATTCCCCCAGTAGAGCCCACTAAAGGACCTCCAGCAAGACTTCCTGGTAGAGGGATGCCGCCATTTTGGATGACTGAAATCTCATTGGTCTTCATGGTCAGCCCATTTGAGAAGGCAGCAGCGTACTGGTTCCACACCGATGGGTCGAAATTCATCGGTGGGGGAATCAAATCCTTTGGGGGAGGCAGCATGTCTGGTATCATCTTGGATTCGCTGCCCATGGCCATCAAAGCCATCGGGTTATCCAATGAGAGGCGCTGACCTCGCCTTGCTGTATTATTCCACATGTGCGTCCCAACATGCACCTGTAAAACATAAGAGTTCATGAGATTTACTGCGGTATACACGGGGCATTTGATATTCAATTAATTCACTTAAAAAGTCTAAAGTCAAAGCAAAAGACAGCGTTACCTTAAGGTTTCCCTTTGTTGTGAAAGCCCTGCCACAAATTGTGCACCCGAACGGCTTCTCGCCCGTGTGTGTACGTTCATGGATTTGCAGGGCACTGGCAGATGAAAAGTTTTTCCCACACATGTTGCAGAGATGTTGCTTGGTGGACCGACGGGGAGCATTAGAAGTAGAAGGAGGAGTAGCAGCTCCTTGAGGCAGCTGGGAGCTGTACAAGCTGTGGGCACCCATGGGAGTCTCAGGAGGGATCTGCATCTCCAGTTTGACCAGACTTGGAGGCACCCTCATGAACGGTAACTGACTAGAACCTAAGAGAGAACAAATTTATTAGCTTGGCAAAACATCAGTACCAAAGTTAAGCATGTTGAAATTAACAAAACGTACCATAGTCGCCATTGGAGAAGGAGAAGCCCGGCTCCTCTTTGATGGGTTTTGGAGCAAAACTTGATGTCAAGTCCAGTGCTCCGTTGTTTTCACTAAAATCTTGAGGTGCATCAGAGTCTGGTCTGGATTTAACACCATCGTCTGGGTTTGTGTATTCTGGGGATTTTGACGGACCATTACTCAGGAGACCGTCTATAGGGGACAAAGAGTGAAAGGACACAGAATCTGACACACCCGGACTGCGGCCATTCTTGTAATCCGTTTCCCCAGACCCTGAAGGGGAATCTTTCAGCCCGCTATCGCTCTCTGAAGCAGTGCTGCTTTGCCGTTGAAGGTTCAGTGCAGAAGTAAGGCTCTTCATGTGGTTCTCCAGGGCAGCAATGCCTGTAAACATAGATGGTGGACCTTGGAGAGCCTGATCTTCTTTGCCGTTGGGCTGGGGCTCTGTAGAGTTGTTCAGCTTCTCCTGATTGTCCAAATCCAAGTCTTGTTCTTCCATACTCTCTTCATGCCCAGTGGAGTCAATGTTCTTATCCTCAGTTATACTAGCATCCAGTGCTTCAGGACTTTCAAACTGACTCTCTGGCAAAGGCGTGTTGGGAATCTGGCCGCCCATGTGCATACGAATATGCTGCTGGAGGACGACTGCGTTGGTGAACTTCTTATGACAAATTGGGCAAGAGTGTTGCATCTTAAGAGGAGTGTTGGCCCTATGAACGCCATAATGAGCTTTAAGGTTGCCCTTGGTGGAGAAAGCCCTGCCACAGATTTTGCATTTGTATGGTCGCTCACCAGTATGTGTGCGGTAATGCATTTTGAGGGAACTTTGGCAGCTCAGCACTCGGTGGCAAATAACACATTCATTGGGGTCATTTGTCCTCTTGTCCAAGCCATCCACCATTTGCTGAAGTTTTGCAGTATCAGAGCCGTTTTCACCAGATAGACTGTTACCATTTAAGTGGTGGAATCCACCCAGCGCATCCAAGGAATCTTTGCTCTGATCCAGTCCCGCCATCTCCTGACCGAACATGCTAGAAGAAATGGATGCACCATCACTCCCAGATGAAGAAGGCCTCTGGGAGTAGATGTCCCCACCTACTGGAATATCAAATGAGGGCTTGAATGCTTGGAGCACTGGTGGATGGAGACTTGTCGAAGGAATCCCCAGCGCTGGTTTGGTGTCATTAAAATTATTTTCCTCCATGGGGGGCAAAGACATGCCATAAGGAATGCCATTGTGTGTTGGTATATTGTCCAGGTGTTCTGGTACAGGATGTGGATTCATCTTAATGTGTGGGTATTTTTCTTTGTGCCTCTGGAAATGCACTTTGAGGTTTCCTTTAGTTGTGAAACGGTTTCCACAGATGTTACATTTATAGGGCCTTTCGCCAGTGTGTGAGCGCAAGTGGATTTGTAGAGCGCTGTCATTTCCAAATGTTTTACCACAGAACTTGCATTTGTGCTTGAGCATGTGTTCACCAGAGACCATTTTTGACTCAGGCATCACAGGGACCTTATTTTTCACTTTTTTAGAGGAATCCATGCTTGCTGCAAGGCTATTAAAGGGACTATGTAATCCCATGACCCCTGGAGATTGCGGAAGCAGCGCTGGAAGTCGGCTAGCTAAATCAGGGAGTCCTTTAATGTCTGCTTTTAAGGGCATTGAGCCCAAACCTCCAGCGAGGGATGTGGGGATGGTGGCGGATTGAGGTAGTTTTGCTTGCTTCAAGGCTTCCAAGGACAAGTTCTGGGAGCCCGTGCGTTTGCCAATGAGGGCAGCTGCAGCTGAGAGCTGCTGGGATAAATGTGCACCCAGTGCTTTCAGTGGATCCACAGCAGCGCCTACTGCAGAGTGGAGACTTTGAGGTGCCATCATTGCCACCTGGATTCGTATCTGCTCAGTTAGCTGAATCTGCTGCAGTTGCTGCTGCTGGAGACTGACCAGCTGCTCCAAGATCATGGGGATTGCAAGAAGGGCATCTTGGTGTGGTTGCGGGGGTGGAGACTTCTGATTGGCCGAATTGGATGAGTGTTGTGTTACAGCGACTTTGGTAGCAGGCATGGACTCAAGAGTCACATTAGAGTCTTGCATTTTGGAAGATGCCGAGTACCTCATGTCTGGACTGCCAGACACATCTTGATCGTGATTTGAGGGATCATCCTGGTTGAGCATGAGCTCTCCTTCCATCGTGTCATCAGACTCTGTGCTGTGCTTTGAATGCAAATTACTGGTAGACTTATCGCCGTGATCACCCAGGAAATTACCCGGAGAACGCTGGGAGAACACAGAGGGCACTTCACTCCGATCACCATCTTTCATGATCACTACCTGCTGACTCTTGGTGCAGTTTCTCTCATGTTCAAGAAACTCTGCCTCATCGAAGAACTCAGCGCAACATTTGTCGCAAACCCTCGTCTCCTCTGATCGTCGCCTCTTAGCCTCATTGCCATTTTCCTCACTTTGACCGCTGTGCAAGATCCCTGCAGGAAAAAAAAAGAAGAAAAAAAAGTTGAAGACATGAGTTATTTTTAATAATTCACTGTAAATAAGGAACACAATTATAATGTTAACAGTACTCCCTGCTAATTACAGTTTTACAGAGAAGTCTATTTCTATTTAGCATTTATACTCTGAAATCATGAATTAAGTGGCACATTTGGATTTGTTCATTTGCATAACATTGAGAAACTCTTATTAGATAAACTCAAGTTGCTATTATAAGCAGTCACATACAACTTTTCAGTTATGCAGTCCTACCAGACGATGGCAGCATTTACAGCATGAAATCCAAAGCTTACTAGAAAATATTTACCAATAAAATGAGGTTAACCAGCACTTAAAAACTTCTCCTTCCCCCAACAGATTTTCCATCTCTCAATCAAACAAAATGCATATGGCTCATAAACACACAGCATATGCTTAACTGATGTTCAAGTAATTAACATACAAATGTTGTTAGGCAGTCCTAATACTGAATTATAAAAGAGTGCTGATAACAGTCTAAAAGGAGCCAGTCGGTAATTCGTATAGCAGAAAAAGCCAGGAAAATTAAATTAGGCTACAGCACCATTAGGGAGGTCCTTTTAACAGAGCCATTGTTAAATGCAAATTTCATCATCTCTCATGAATGGGAAAGACCACCTGTTAACATTCTGACAGCGAAACTGGACATGTTAATTGTTCACCAAACAACTTAAAGGGATAGTTCACCCAAAAATGAAAATTCTGTCATCATTCTCTCACCCTAAAGTTGTTCCAAACCTGTATGAATTTCTTTCTTCTGCTGAACACAAAAGATATTTTGTGCTTTAACAAACAATTGATGGACCCATTTGACTTACTATACTATGATTTGGTTACCAACATTTTTCAAAATATCTTTTGTGTTCAGCAGAAGAAAGAAACTCATACAGGTTTGAACAACTTGGGGGTGAGTAAATGACAGAATTTTCCTTTTTGGGTGAACCATCCCTTTAAATGGTCATAAAAGTTGCATTGCTCTCAGAGCTAGTAGATAACAAAACGCCTCAAACCAACAGAAGTTTGATTTAAAAAATAATAATAATAAAAAAAAAATACAAAAAAAGTTTGATAAGAGGATCCACTTTCAAAAACTGGATAAAAAGCCATAGTCTTGATTGCATGTTAATTTTAAAAACCAGTGGAGGTACAATCAAACGCTAAAAGGACTTGATTTAAACAAATTGTGCCGAAAATTCATCGTTTAGGGTTGAACGGATAAATTGAACTGCACATTAAATCAGCTCACCACAAGAGGGCGTTTGATCAATGTACAATGGATACAATGTGTCTTTACTGATAGTGTTATACTGATTGTACCTTAACTGAGAGAGAATTCCACATGCAATATTGTACAACTCAACTGGCTGAGATTAAAGTCAACTTTAAACAAACAGAACAAATAAAGCCCAATCAGCCTCAGTCAACATACAATTAAACACATCTATACCATCTTTACTCTAAGAATAACCACATTTCGGTATGTCATGCAAGTTAGTCATGTAGATGTGGTTTACATTTACACCCCCATTGCAACACAACTTCATTTCCATCCCCCCATCCACATCTCCATATGCGACCAAAAGAAACTGTGGGGGATTTATTGCTTTGTGGTCAAGCATGTTCGCGACTCACATTTCATGCCGACCTGTTGAGCACCTTTGTTTAACAGTGGTCAGTGATACCAGTACGCCACATCAAATATTAAAACACATGAGCATAGTCTGAAATATACACGTACATCTATCAGCCAGTCATACAGCTGATCGAAGCAACAACCAAAAAAAAAAACCAAAAAAAACACAAACCATAGGCTATTTTTATATTTTATCCTTAGCATATTCTCTCAATAGCCAATCTGTAATAGACACCCATCAAAACGCAACACTAAATAAATACGAGAAAACAAGAAGCCGCTGACTCGCAGAATGTAAAACGCACAAAGTCGATAAATATTAGCGATTTAGTAAATACATTAGACTAGCAAAAAAAAGAAAAAAAAATAACCAACAAACTAAAGAAAAATAAATCAAACTACGCCTTTGCTTCACCTGAATTAAACCGCGTCGGTCGCCGAAGTTAGTTTACACATTTATGACGAATATGATGTATACAGCAACTTTTTAGTTGATTTGGCCATTCATAAAAGCAGTCAATTTAAAGGCTTGTGATCCCATTTACGCCGAAGTCCATAATTCAGGTTATGAAATTAAACACATAACGTACAGTACACGAACTCAAAAATATAAACAAAGTTCCCACTACTTTTTGTCGCTTCAGACTTACCATTTTCTGTCGAAGCGGGCTCGTCTGAATTGATATGCTGTGGTTTGGACTGCTTGCGCCGCGACATGGTAACCTACAACCATCAGGGGCGAATAGTAAGACTATTTAGTCCCTCTCCTTTAGAAATTCTCCAGGTTGGGGGAAATTAGCCCCTCGAGTAGAAATGCGCATGTCAAAGTAATTATTATTATCAATAATGCATTGCGATTTATCATGCTCTTCTGACAGCTGATTGGCTCCGGTCCAAAGTGCTCGCGCATTATTCAAATGAGGCTTCATTGATGAGAAATGCAGAGTCGAGAGAAAGGGGGAGGAGATGTGTGTGTGTGTGTGTGTGTGTGTTAGAGAAAGAGAGAGAGAGAGAGAGATAGAGAGAGGGAGGGAAGGAAAAACGCGCAAGCGGGGAGAATAATTTTAAAAGAACAATCTGATTCTTAATAAACTATTATGAATCTTAATGTCTGAATGATTTTATATTAAATTGTATTATTGTTTTAGATATTTATATGGATCTTTGGGTGTCTCATCACTTTAGGAATTTATATCCTATGTATTATTAAATCATAAAATTTCTGATTGTATTTTCAGTTTTTTACAATATCATATGGATCTTAATGTCAGAATGATTTTATATTTTACATTTATATTGTATCATTATTTTAGATATTTATATGGATCTTTGGGTGTCTCACTTTATGAATTAATATCCTAATATATATTTAGCTTGTGTTATATATTTTATATGTATAACATTTACATTTCTGATAATATTTTTATTATTTTTATTTTTATTTTTTCATATGTACATATTTCGAATAAAATGTGACAGACAAGTTGTTTTACACTTGATAATGTAGATGGATTTCCTCTATTCTAAATGAAGCCAACATTAACATTTATTTACAGTGTACATGAAGACAAATCTGGTCGTGCCTTTTCACTCTGTGATTTAAATATGGAAATTGCAACTGACATTAAGCCCTCATCACATTAAACACAAAGATCTGCCTGTCTCAGTGTACTGATAGTGTAATGTACAAATAAAGAGCAGACAAGTAAATATATGCAAATGTTAAAGGAGAAATGAGGAAAAAAACTGCAGTTGTTTAGTTCATTCAAATACAGTATGTAAAGCAATTGTCTCACCTTACGAGAAAACACATGGATATATTAGTTAAGAAACAATATATTTATGACATTTTTATTGAAATATTTAATAACTTTAAAATATGATATATACCTATACACACATATATATATATATATATATATATACTGTATATATATACTGTGTGTGTGTGTGTATATATATATATATATATATATATATATATATAGGCTATATAGTGCTAATCGATTAATCACATCTAACATAAAAGATTTTGTTTATATAATAAATGTGTGTATATAGGCTATTGTGTGTGTGTGTGTGTGTGTGTGTGTGTGTGTGTGTGTGTGTGTGTGTGTGTGTGTGTGTGTGTGTGTGTGTGTGTGTGTGTGTGTGTGTGAGAGAGAGAGAGTGAGTGTATAAATATACATATACACACACATACAATTTATATATAAATATGATAATATATTTATGCACAATATAAACAGATAATTTCATGTTAGTTGCGATTAATTGCGATTAATCGATTTGACAGCACTTTATATATATATATATATATTTCTTTCTTTGTTCTATTGATTTGTTCTCATAACATAATGTTTGGAAATCACAATGTGCATATAAGAATTGTATTTCCATTCATAAAAATATTATGTTTTAGTTGCTTTTTTTATCATTATTAAGGGTTGCTTAAACAAGTATGAAGTCAAAATGGCCGAAATATTTTAATGCAAGACACAATGTACTGAAAGAGTCTTTTTTTTTTTTATGATGTCACTCACTGCGTATGAAAATACGCCCTGGTCAGCAGTCTTTTGTTTGGGTCTGTTGGTTTTAGTCAGGATGTGTCATGGATGCCATAGATGTTTATTAGATAAGGCGGCGCAGGAGTCATTTGCTGTGTTTGCACACACTGGATAAATCTGCCTAAAAATTCTTCACTTAGATTTGAATGCAAATGGATCTTATTTAACTCACACAACCAGCCTTTTAGAGCTCACGACGTGCATTATGCGCAGCTTTTCACTGTATGATCTCGGCACGTCAGATGTGTCAGTAACTGCTGTTAAAGCACGCACCAATTGGCACATCCTGTCCTGCCATGGACAGCTATGGTTTTGTAAATGTCCCGGCTCAGAATGAATGAGATTTTTTTAAACCCCCGCTTCCCTCCCGCCCCCTTTTTTCATAAGGCAATGTGAGAACGGCAAGTGCTTTGAGGGTGCGAAAGAATTTATAGCTTTTCTCAAAAGAAGATAGGCCGTCACCCCCCACCCCGTCTCACTGTCAGCAGCGTATGCCTTACACCGGAGGAGATTGATGCCCCTAAACTTAATGGAGGCCCTCAGTGACTTACGCGGACAGGAAGAACCAATATTTTCAATCCATTTCCCCAATTCAGACATGCAAGTGTTGTATCCATTAAAACCAACCGAGGGCTGAGGTCAAAGCAAGCACTGCATGTGACTCACTCATCTTACACTCATACAGTGTATACATACTCATACACTTATACATCTCGATGCTTCAGAGAGTTTAGAAATGGCCTAACACAATATTTTTCAATCAGTTTAGCATCAAGGTTTATTGTTGTCCTGCTAATTACAACCAGCCGTGTCATTTCAGCAATAGCGCTGCTTCTAGATAAAGACAAGCCTTTAAAAATGGAGCGTCTGTCCATCAGGACACAAAGAGGACTCTATATATTTAGTAAAAACAAACGTCTATCACGCACGGACTGAAGGTGCAGAGAGGAGGGGTGTGCAGTCTAGACGCTTTATGACGGCAATAAGAAACTTCGCTTGGGTTCAGTGTTCCTGTTGTGCTCAAACTAAACAATTCTCACTTTGTAAGAAGCGAGTCATAAATCCAGGACGGTGGGAATGAGAAAACTCTCATCTTATATTTGTCCTCCTCTACGGATGGACAGATGGGGTTTTTGTTTCTTTTTGAGGTGCTTATGATGGGGTCTAGTTTTGAAGACAAAAGAAATAGTGGCGTTTTATGCATTAATGTGGGCCTAGCTGTATTTCAATGTGACAGCATTCAAAAACTATTTTTCCAAGACTGGAAAGGAAAAGTTATGTTAAGTAATAAACCCTTAAAAAGTCATGCATGTTCAGTTATTGTTTGAAAATGCTCTTTGTGAGTGCAAACTATAAAACATAATGGCGTTAACGCAACCAAATTGTTTAAAAATCCTTATCCTCAATGAGGAAAACATATACTAAAACTTTATAAAACTTGATAATATTTCTGAAAACCTTTTTACTTTTAAACAAGTATATGTATTTAGCAAAAGGAAAAGTAGTTTCAGTTAGAACAGAAAACACATTCTTCTTTGGCATCATTTGGCATGAAGAACCTTTTACACAATAAAGAACCTTCTATGGAATGGAAAGGTTCCATGGTTCCATAATTATATATTTAGTGTTGACTTAACATTCATGGAACCTTTCCATTCCATATCTACCTTAAATTTTCAAGTACAATCAACTTGGATGTTCAAGTCATTTCATCTTAAAAAAAATGAGTTGAATCTTGTATAACTTCATTTATTTTGATGAATATGTAAAAACATACGTTGCCATAACTTAGTGATCATATCATTTTTTACAGTGTTCTTTATAGTGGAAAATGTTCTTCTGATTGTTATGTTCTTCACACTAAGGTTCTATTTATTTGGGGAACCAAAAATATGGCATCGCTGAAAACCCCCTTTTTGAAACCTTTTTTGAATGTAGACATTTTCCAAATGAATAGTGTGAAGTCCTTTTCTGCTGCATGCCATACACTATTGTTGCCCGTTGTTGTGCACTTGTGTACAGGTCTTGACCTCGACCTCTCCCTGTCCTTTGTTTTGAGAGACGATGAGATATTTGTTTGTGGATATCTGGTGATGTTTACTCTGAAAAGATTTAACCTTTGACAGTGGACATTTAAAGAGCTGACATAAAGGTATTGAAGGTATTGATAAGTGAAGTATTGAAGGAAAACTCCATCAGTTTGCGTGAATGAAGCCATGCACATCAGTGTTTAAAACGTTCGATTTCCCTCGTGCTGTCTGAAGATTCACACCGACGCTCTGGATTGATTAATGATACGTGGACTGATGGTTATGATTCTGGGATAAAGCTGGCAGAAACACGATGTCGATAATGTGATTGAATGATGAATGGTTCTGATCTTATTGTGTGCAGCTAACTTCTATAAGATGCAACTTCATGAACTAATTCTATTAAAATGTTTTAGTTATACTATGAGTGACCTTTCAGCATACATTTTATGACTTACTTGTGTGTGTATGGGTAATTCTGCAAAATGTGTGCCATTTGTCTCTCTCTATACACATTATACAGTGCATATATAAAAATATCTTTAAAACACTTAAATTTATAACATTTTCAAAATATTACTTTTTTTAAAAACTTTATTTCCTTGTCCTTTTTTGTTATTTATATATATTGTTTGAATCAAACTATAGACTAAACTTAAATATATGTATATTTAATTGTTTACATTTTCAGAATTCCAATTAAAATTCAGAAATATATACATATTTTATTTTATTTCATAATATTCACATTTTTATTGACTGGACAAAATGTATGCATAAAAAAAAAATATATATATATATATATCTATTAGTATGTATTTCAAACAATATATATATATATCATATATCATATGTATGCATTTCAAACAATATATATGTATTATTAAACATTTAAATAAAATAAACCATAATAGCATCATATTTTTGAGAAGTGAATTCAAAGGCAAGCCAATGCCTTTATCACTAATATATATATATATATATATATATATATATATATATATATATACTGTATATATATTTGTCAAGAGGGAATCATCTTAAAATATCATTAAAGCTTCTTCTTTCATTATTAAATATTCTTTCCAATAACAACCTTGTAAACTGTTTGACCTTGGGTGTCAAGTAATACTGTAAAGCTGTCAATATGTTACAATTTAACTTGAGAAACCTTTGGGTGATGGAAAAGAACCCCGTTTGATATTTCTGTACTCAGCCTTGTGTGTTTTTTCAGATGGCCTCTATAAAAAGTTCTTCTGATGGTATCAGGGCTAATAGCTACTGGACAGCAGCAGGGTGACGCTTGAAGTGCACTTGTAAACCGAACACATGTTCCCTGCGTCTGCGTAAAGCATGAAACACAAAGACCAATCAGACGCTGCAGTAATTTTTCACATCACTGTGTGCCACGTCGGTTTCTGGAAAGTGATCAAAACCAAAAAGTCACTGAGAAAAGACAATCAACCTGGAACGTTTTTCAAAAAGAGAGAAAGAACGATGGTAACACTTTACTTAAAGCCTTTTTGTATAATGCATTATGAAAGTATTTTTAATGCATTAATTATGCCTTGTAATGGACCTCATTATGCATTGTGTGGTCTCATGAATAATTGTAACCACAATTAAATGCATCTATTCATTGAACACACCTTTAGAAAGTATCATGCATTAAAACACGTGACAAGCAACCAATTAGATGCTGCAAATATTATAATGCAACAGGTTTATTATAAAAATATATTATGCATTATATAAGTAAGGTGTTACCAGAAATTCTTTTAAAATATTGTTTTTTATTACAGAAAAATACAGTTTTGCATGCCATGTGCTTGTCTTGGCACCTCCAATACAACTGTGGCGAAGCAGCTGCTGGCAAGGCTGAGTCTCTGAGCTGATGGTTGGCGTGCCAGCTGGTGATCAACATCAAACCAACAGGAACATCTCATCACTCAAAACGCTCGGCCAGATTAAAATGAATCATAAGGCAAAAAAAAAAAAAAAAAAAAAAATCACAAAATCAAACAAGCGCTTTAAGCAACTCCTAATGTGCAAAGCGCTCAAGTTTCTACACACTGGAATGATTCGACCCTAAAAATAATTTGTTTAGCTCAGCGACTGCTCTCCTCAAAGGATTAAACATACAAATAAAGAAATGGAAAATAGATTGATTTAAATAAATGGCTTGTACGATTCATTTGTTGCTCTCTCTGAGAACATGGCTTTTGTTTCTGTAAACAATTTCATCAAGGGGTGAACCTTGTTTCTTTATGTTGTGACTTCAGACTTCATTCGGCATTTATCTTCATCTGTTTTGTAACTAAACTCTCTTTGTGCGAGAGATTATGAAAGGAAGGACTCAAACCTCATATTTATATGTTTAGATAATTGCAGACATAACATAATGGATGAAAGCATGATGTGGAGGGAGATGAATATGTTTACAAAATAGCTTTTAGGTGGCCAATTAACAGCATGTATTTCTCCGCATGAGCTGTTCTCATACAATCTACTTAATTATTATTGATTGATATATTGCCCATCCCATGGATGAAAACAATAAAAAGGCCCTTTAAAAAAAAAAAAAAATACATTGAGAACATCGATAAAGCGTCAGAATAATATTTTTGTTTTTCCCATTATCTTTTATTTGCAGTTTTCTCCGTACAAATAGGCCTAATACCAAATAAACAAATAAAACATTTCATTATATACATACACACACACACACACACACACACACACACACACACACACACACACACACACACACACACACACACACACACACACAAAGCACATTAAACCTTCAAAAACATACTTGACATTGAAGTATCACTGTAAAAAATGATTTTGCAGTTCTTTTGCTTCAATGTAATTTTTTATGTTGGCGCAACGTGAAGTTTCTGAATTTGTTCATTCAACTTGACATGTTAAGTTTTCACTGTATCAACTAGTTTGTGTTGACTTTCTTCTGTTGAACGTATGGGTAATCAAACAATTGAAGGGTCCCATTGACTTCTATGAAGAAAAATACTATGGAAGTCAATGATCACTATCAATCGTTTGATTACAGACATTCTTCAAAATATCTTCTTTCATGTTCAACAGAAGAAACTCATGCAGGTTTGGAACAACTTGAGGGTGAGTAAATGATGACAGAATTAACATTTTTGGGTGAACTGTCCCTTTAATGAGAGCATTTGCTGCCTCAACTTAAAAACATATGTTGACTCAGTTCAATATCAATATAACGTTCTCAACATTTATCACAAGATCTCTTAAAGCGTGAAGCAGACAGAAGACTTTCGTCGGCCATGATGGAGAGCTTATCGGCACAAGATTGAATCCTTTCACCATCGTCAAATTTGGTAGGTAAATATTTGTTTATGGTGTAAAAATGTAAAAATGACATGATACCTCATGACTTTTCCTGAACTTATTTGCAATTTTCACTTATATAGAGAGTTATAGACATAGACAGATATAGATAGACAGTATATCAAGACCAACAATAAATAAATATAGACTATCTCTTAATTTTTTTTTGGCACACAAACCGATATATATATTTATATAAACCTTCAAAAACATACTTGACATTGAAGTATCAGGTTGATACCACCTAACTTTTCCTGACCTTATGAGAACTGATATTGAGATGAGAACTCATATTTCAGCTTAATAACATCCATCAAATGTCCTCCAAGAAAAATGTTATATTACTTCTGTTTGGGGTCACAGAGTCCTGCCAAATGCCCGGTACAATTTGTTTTATTATATCTTCCTCCAGTGTGTTTTTGCAGAGGTCAAACTGACCCCAAAAATAAACAACTTACTATATTGGAGAACAGTGACATTTTGAATATAAATCTTGAACAATATCTGCCTAGGGTTTTGACTAGAGGAACATATTATATTATTTTAAATATATATATTATAAGTTGGATATTATTTTTATAGGCAACTATAATATATAGGCAACTCTCTCTCTCTCTCTCTCTCTCTCTCTATATATATATATATATAACTATATATAGGCAACTATAATATATATATATATAACTATATATAGGCAACTATAATATATATATATATAAAGAATTGATTCACTATGAAACTTGCATATGTTAAAACAAAATTTCTGAGCACTTCTTTTTTTCTTAATTTATTGACAAGTGAATTCCCCCAAAGTAATGAAATGCTGAGTATATGACTGGCAATAACACTAAGACAAAGCTGCAATGTCCACATGAATGTCTCACAGGAAGTCCTCAGAGAGATGCGACCCTTTTAAGATAACAAGTAAACTGCTTATTGGTCTGAGACAATCACAGGGGAGGCGGGGGTGGGGACGGGACGGGACAAATTACACTCAGTAGCATGTCTCAAACTAGTTTACGCTGGCTTGTTGAATGTGATGCTGGAAATGTATGTGTGAGTGACAAGAATAGAGCTGATTCTAAACGTATATGTAATATAATATCTCAATTAAAGTGTTTCAGGAATTAGATTAAATGGAGAGCAAATCGAGATTTTCACCTTTTTAATTTTCATACTTTTCTTACAGGGAAAAATATCCCCCAAAAATATAAGAGATCTCAATAATGTCTCAAAGTGTGCTCAGATCTGCCAAGATACAAAAAGTGCAAACATAATTCAGAGATCTGAATATGAAACTTTTTGAGTTTTTTTTTTTTTTTTAGGACACTCTTAAAAATAAAGGTCTGCATTGATGGTTCCATAAATAACCTTTAATATCCATGGAACATTTCCATAGCACAAAAGGATCAGGTTATTTAGAATATTTCAAATTTTGTTTTCCACACTATAAGAAAAAATCGGTTCTTTGAGGAACCAATCATGTTTTTTCTGTGGCACTGCGGGAAAACACCCCTTTCTTTTTAAGAGTGTATTAAATGATCTGAGCTGTTATTAATGTTATTAATCTCCATATTAATTTTATAGATCTAAATGCTTATACTGTATGTCAACAACATCTCATTTGTGTCTTTATCTATATGCCTAAAGGATTTTAGAATGAACAGAGATACAAATGGATTCTTAAATGAAACATTTCTTTCAATTCTTTTATTAACCGTTATATTAAAGTGTTCTGAAGTTGAATGTTGTAAATATTAGTAAATATTGTTGCACCACATCATATATACAGTCAACATTTTTGTGCTATGAAAGGACTGATTTTTTTTAACATGAAATAAAGAAATAATGAAAGAAATATAGTTTAATATATATATAATAAATATATATTTTTAATAGCTTTGTCCCTTGTATATGTGTATATATACTGTATACATTAACGTCCAAAGGTTTTTTTAAACAAATATATATATATATATATATATATATATTAATCAAAAGTGACAGTAAAACATTTATAATGTTACAAAATATTCTGTTTTAAATAAATGCTGTTCTTTTGAACTTTCTATTCATCATAGAATCCTGAAAAAAAAATGTATCATGGTTTGTACAAAAATATGAAGCAGCACAACTGTTTTCAACATTGATAAATAATCAGAAATGTTTCTTAAAAATTCACAAAGAAAGAAAGAGAGAGAGAGAAAGAGAGAAGGAAAAATGAGCTACTGAATCTCACACCAACTTTTAAAAGCGTATGTGAGGAGATGAGGGGGAGACGCATCTGGATTCCACACATGGCTGTAATTTAATGGAGAATTGCCCATTGGTTCCTGTGCAGAGGTAAACAGAGTGATGGGCCTGCTTTTGTTATTGCCAGAGTATGACAACTGCTTCCATCAACAAACAATAAAAGTGTGAGGGGGAGAGAGGGCCACACAGTCAACAGAGACCCCTGCCGAGGACACTTCTCACCATAAACTCCCCCATCACACATCCTAATGAAGGCAAACACTCGCTGGAAGAAGATTACGGATATCCAGACAGTAAAAAACATCAGTGGCAGCATTCGAGGAAATAAAACTTAAAAATATCAAATTTGGACTATATATATATACACACACACACACACACACAAATATATTAGTGCTGTAAAATCGATTAAGCGCGATTAATCGCATCTAACATAAAAGTTTGTTTATATGTTTGTTTGTATGTATGTATATATATATATATATATAAATAAATATAAACCTAAATAAAATTCCAAGATTTCAGACCAAATGTTGGTTTACTTTAGATATTGATAAACTTATATTTCCCATAAACTAAAGAAAACAAACACACACACACACACACGCACGCACGCACACGCACACACACACACAATATAAACACAAACTTTTATGTCAGATGCGATTAATTGATTTGACAGCCCAATATATATCTAAAATATCAATTTTTTGTGTATATATAATATATATACAGACAGTGCTAAAAACAAAGCATTTTTTATAAAAAGAATACATTTCTATATTCTATAAAATAAAACCATATCATGCACATTTTGATTTTGTTCATTGTTTATATAGAGTATGTAGTATATATAGTAGTGTAAACTGTATAATACACAAAATATTTTTTTTTACAGAAAGTGCATAATACAGCATTTTACAGTATATAAAAACTACTTAAATGAATTTTCATTAATGCGTGATTTATGTATGCATCAGAAGTTTCTAGTACACTTATTAAAAAACAAAAAATAAACACATGAGACCATTGTTGATTGCTAATAGCATTATCAGATAATGTGTCTTTGATGAGAAGAACTTGATGAGAAGTATTTGAGCTCATACTGAGATCTTTTAATTACATCTGAGCAGAGTTTGAGACATCTGTAATTTCTTTGGATATCTAGAAAAGAAAAGAAAAGCAAACACGTGACTGTATTAGGAGATGTTAAAGAGATTTCATCTGTGATACGTCTTCTATATCTCTCATAGCTGAGAGGTCTTGGTCTTCTGGAGTTATGAGATGGATATGGGAGGGGAGGAGAATGAAAAGCGATTGAGATACACAAGGGTCCTGCCGTCACCGCCATGCTGTGAAACAACAGGAGGTCAATTCTTCAAATCTCAGACGCAATCTCAAGAACAGGGCTATAAACATTTACCAGGCGGGAGGCACCCTGTGTCTAAACTTATATGCTAATGACCACACACACCTTCACTGAATACAGCATACAGAGACAGATAAAAGCATCTTCAGATACTATAGACCATTGAAATCCTATATATGTGTGCGTATATATATATATATATATACAAATATTTTTTTTTTTTGGCAAAATAGATTTTTAAATTCTATACTGCACACATTCACACATATTATAAATCATATTATTGAATGTGTCTTTTATAATCTGCTTAATTTTGTGTGTGTATATATATATATATATATATATTAGGGGTTAAATGGTACACAAACATGATGGTTCGGTACGTACCTCGGAAAAAGTCACGGTTCGGTACAGCAGGAGGAGAAAACTAAACACAAAATTACTTATTTTTTCTCTCTTTTTTAATTTTTTTTTAACTGTTTTAAAAAAAAACTGTGTATATGTGTTAAATTAAATTCTATTATAATTAATTTTCTTAAGGATATGAAAATCTATCTTAGCTAATGCTGTAAACAACAGGGAGCCCTTAATTACACATACAATAATATTAAAGGTTATAATTAACAACCGGAATCCAAATTTATTAAATTCAGTTGTTATTTATTTTTAGATATAATAATCAACACAAAAAAAAAAAAAAAAAAATAAACTTGTTTTGTAAATTGTACAGATTTGCATAATTCTAAAGATAATTTTCTACTCCAATTTATTTTTGAAATATAATCATTTACAATCAGTGGCATTCATAACTTCTTTTCATGACAAATGTATTTAAACATACATTAAATAATCAATGTATTTAGTTACATTAAATAAATGTAAATAAATCCCCCCCCACCCACACACATGCACACACTCTCAAATGAAAAACAAACATTTATCAATATTCTGTTGAATACCTGCAGTAAGTCACGGGGACACACAGTGCACAAATGACCCTGTTTCCTGACAGTGACCTGACATCTGTGTCACTATAGAGCATGCTGTCAGAGTGACTTACAAGAAGCTGTTTTGTAACAATTAATTAAGCAGATTATAAAAGACACATGTCCAATAATAAGACTAACCCAATATGAACAAGAATCAATACAACTGCAAAAGCCAATGCTGCTGTGATTTTCCCTGGGAATCAAACCCATTACCTTAGTGTTGGCGGCTCCATGCTACGCCGTTTGACCTGAAGTAACACAAAACATTTGAAAATGAGTTAAATATGCAAATTTGCATATTCACTGACATGTGATTTGATTGCTATCAGAAAAGCATAGGGTTAAAAGAAGGCAATGACCAGATGGAATACACATGTTTAGTGTTCGTTTGCACATGCAGACAAACATTTACGTGTGGTTTTTAGCATGGTTGTGTTATTGTTATTATCATTGCTGGCAACTTGATTTGACAATACAAGTAGCAACATTGTGTTGCAGTTCAAACAACATCAAGATGCTCCGGTCCTTTGCTTGTGTTTTATAAAAATTAAACAAACGCATCTCTCAAATTGTTCAAATTTTCAAAAAAACAAATACCGCTTTCTATCAAAAGCAGCTTCTTTGATGCTTCTGTAAACAAAGGGAGAAATTAGAAAACAAAAGCGTTTTATTACTATCAGCTGCTTGCATGCACACTGGAAGCCTTTGAAGTCGATACATATACTGTAAAATCAATTACAAACAAGACTGATTGTCAACAAGAAGTGCAGTCTTTTGATCAAAACAATTTACACTTGCAAACACTTTTGATGAATCTGATTTATTAAAATATACAAATAATCAACACGTTTGTCCACGGGCTCTACAGATGACTCAAGTCTCTCATTAAGCTCTGCTTGAGAATGGATATATCATTACTCCGTTTGTTTGAACTCACAAACATAAAGCCATTGAGGAGCACAGCTAACTACAGTGTGGTGTGACTCTCAGACCTCGCCTCAGGCACACTGTATAGTTTCAGCCAGAGCAAGAGTGGATTTGACTTTTTGACCAATGTTTAAGTGCAATGCCACCGGCAAAAGGGTGGAAAACGTGCACATAGTTTAAAGAGAGCTCAACCTGCAATTGTTGCTGCTGATATTACAAGTTACTCGCCTTTTAGCTGATGCTTTTCACCAGTACACTGAAGTACACTAATTGTAGGGCCAGTTCGTCTGAAGTAACGCAGGATTACGTATTTGCCCAAGGGCTCAATGAGATTCTGACATCTGTAGCTCCTCGCTTCTGGCTTAAACCATTCTGAGGACTAAAACTACTACTTGTTTGGATATCCAGATTCTTTAACAATTTTTCAGTCATATTGAAGGCCAATAAAATGACTTTTTATTGAAATTAAAATTGGTTGTATAATGTCGTACCGGTTAGCAGTAATTAACATGTGCCAAGTGTCAAATGCAAGTAAAAGTTGGACTTTAACTCTTTTTTTGTAATTACAATATTATTCACTATTCAAAGGTTTGGGGTCAGTAAGATGTTTTAAAAGAAATTACTTTGATTCAGCAAAGATGGATTAAATTGATCAAAAATGATGGTAAGACTTCTGTTTCAAATAATTGCTGTTTGTTTTGAACTTGTTCGAACAAAATGCATCGCGGTTTCCATAAGAACTAAGCGCCACAACTGTTTTCAACATTGATAATAAGCTGAAATGTTTTTTGAGCAGCAAATCAGCTTAACTTGATGATTTCTGAAGGATCATGTGACACTGAAGACGCGAGTAATGATGCTGAAAATTCAGGAATAAATTACAATTTAAAATGGATTAATATTGAAAACAGGTATTTTTTAATTTGTAATAATATTTCACAATATGATTGTTCAAAACAAATCAAATAATCAAATAAATGGGTGAGCATAAGAGACTTTAATTTTTCTTCATTTTTAAAAATCTTACTGACAAAACTCAAACAATACAAACAATCTAATCAGAAATAGCAGTGCATCTTTCAGAAAGCAGAAATTTGACTCCTTTTGTTGTTATAAAATAATAAAAAGTGTGGTGACACATTATTGATACTATGTCAACATTATACATCATATTTGGACATTGTATAAATTCTATAAAAAATAAAAAATATTTAAAAGTAAAAAAAAAGAATTCTCTCAATCTACATGCAATTTTCAGATGTGGCAAAAAAGTTAATTTGATCATACCTGTAACCTTGGATTTCTTTTTTTTTTATAATATATTTTTGTAATAAGCAAGGAGAAATACAAAGTTCTGTCACGAAACTCAATATGGCGCAGGCTTTACCCAAAATTGCCCATCTTAGCGACACAGTCAGTTATGTTTTAAAGGAACACGCCAACTTTTTGGGACTTTAGCTTATTCACCGTATCCCCCAGATTTAGATAAGTCCATACATACCCTTCTCATCTCCGTGCGTGCCGTAACTCTGTCTGATGCACCCACTGCTAGCCTAGCTTAGCACAAAGACTGGAGGTAAATGGCTCCAGCTAGCAAACTGCTCCCAATAAGTGACAAAATAACGCCAACATTTTCCTATTTACATGTTATGATTTGTATAGTCACAGCGTGTACAAATAACAAGGTCACATGACACACAGCCATCTTCTAACCATACACATACTGGGAACTATATTCTCAGAAGGCGAAGCACTGCTTTTTCTCTGGAGTGAATGAATCATTTAAGTTCATTTTTTCCTCATTATTGTACACACAGCATCCCATATTGACAGAAAAACACAGAATTGTTGACATTTTTGCACATTTATTAAAAAATAAAAACTGAAATATCACATGGTTCTAAGTATTCAGATCCTTTGCTCAGTATTTAGTAGAAGCACCCTTTTGATCTAATACAGTCATGAGTCTTTTTGGGAAAGATGCAACACGTTTTTCACACCTGGATTTGGGTATCCTCTGCCATTCCTCCTTGCAGATCCTCTCCAGTTCTGTCAGGTTGGATGGTAAACGTTGGTGGACAGCCATTTTCAGGTCTCTCCAGAGATGCTCAATTGGGTTTAAGTCAGGGCTCTGGCTGGGCCATTCAAGAACAGTCACGGAGTTGTTGTGAAGCCACTCCTTCGTTATTTTAGCTGTGTGCTTAGGGTCATTGTCTTGTTGGAAGGTGAACCTTCGGCCCAGTCTGAGGTCCAGAGCACTCTGGAGAAGGTTTTTAGTCCAGGATATCCCTGTACTTGGCCGCATTCATCTTTCCCTCGATTGCAACCAGTCGTCCTGTCCCTACAGCTGAAAAACACCTCACAGCATGATGCTGCCACCACCATGCTTCACTGTTGAGACTGTATTGGACAGGTGATGAGCAGTGCCTGGTTTTCTCCACACATACGCTTAGAATTAAGGCCAAAACGTTCTATCTTGGTCTCATCAGACCAGAGAATCTTATTTATCACCATCTTGGAGTCCTTCAGGTGTGCTTTCATGTGTCTTGCACTGAGGAGAGGCTTCCGTCGGGCCACTCTGCCATAAAGCCCGACTGGTGGATGGCTGCAGTGATGGTTGACTTACTACAACTTTCTCCCATCTCCCGACTGCATCTCTGGAGCTCAGCCACAGTGATCTTTGGGTTCTTCTTTACCTCTCTCACCAAGGCTCTTCTCCCCCGATAGCTCAGTTTGGCCGGACGGACAGCTCTAGGAAGGGTTCTGGTCGTCCCAAACGTCTTCCATTTAAGGATTATGGAGGCCACTGTGCTCTTAGGAACCTTAAGTGCAGCAGAAATTTTTTTGTAACCTTGGCCAGATCTGTGCCTTGCCACAATTCTGTTTCTGAGCTCTTCAGGCAGTTCCTTTGACCTCATGATTCTCATTTGCTCTGACATGCACTGTGAGCTGTAAGGTCTTATATAGACAGGTGTGTGGCTTTCCTAATCAAGTCCAATCAGTATAATCAAACACAGCTGGACTCAAATGAAGGTGTAGAACCCTGCTTCATACCACAGTCATGTTAAAAAACATCAATGTATTCACTCATCCATAAACATTATTAGATCCTTCGGCATGATGACAAGTTCCATAATTCCGCTTATATGTCATCAACCTACGCCTTTGTTATTGTAAGAGGTTAGCGACCCCTAGCGGCGAAAAAAACAAAAAAACATATTGTAGCTTTAACAATCTGCTTGCAGTTAAATCATTCTCTATAAGGCACAGCTTATTGGTTCCCGCTGTGTTGGTAGCCAATGAGCTCGCTGCTCAATACTCACATTCTTGCCTATTGTTTGTGTTTTCAGAAACCCTTCAGCTTCACCTGTACAGGGGTGTGTTTCCCGAACAACGACGTAACTCGCTGCTTAACTACCATAGTACGATGCATCGTTGAAGAAATCAACTAGCTAGTCACGACTGTTTCCCGAAACCGTATTGTCGCAAAGTGGTCGTTCAACCACGTTGGTTTATGAAGTCACGCACGTGGTGGAGTAATAACTTCTTTTAATGAATCTGTTTGAGATCGAATTAACGCTAGATGTTTTGCTATAAATTACAGACATGGCATCTGAGGACTATTTCTCATTTTTCTCAGTTATTTTGCTTTATTTCCAGATTCAATCATAGGCTCGTTCTACACTCTCTTAGTCTCGCACATGCGCAGTCTTCAAAAACGGTGGTTTAAATCTCTTGACAAACTAAAAGACGTAAATGACATTTGTATGTATTCTAAATAAAAGACACAGGTTGTACTGAATGTCAGCATGCTTATTTTGCTCAAGATAAGGATTTATTAAGTCCACATGTCATGCAAACTAGGAACTATGCTTCTAACCACAGGTCGAGAGCTGTCGTTCCAACCACACAACTGTGCGATGCTGTTTGCGAATGTTACGAAATTTGCGAACATAGTTGGCTAACGATGCTTTTGGGAAACGCACCCCAGATCTGCTACGGCTAATTCATGTACGCTATATTGTACAGCAGCAACGTGTCTTACTTGCTCACACAGCGTGTGTATTGGCAGTGGCAAGTCCCGTACTTGCTCAGCAGCAGCAGTAGTGTAGCAGATCTATACCAGTTGTGTGACAGAAATATTACTAGCAGTATTTCAAACATTTGCAAACCTCAAGTACCAAAACCACCTTTCTTACAAATCTCACATAAAACTGATTTAATCTACGAGTGAATGAACATAATCTGCGACTAGAGAGACGGCACAGGGCACTTAACAATGAGTCGCACCATTGTCCAGCAGCTCAAAGACAGATCAACACCTGGCCGGACACTTTACAACTGCCTTTGACACGGACAGCTTTGGTCTCTGGGACAATAGTCTTTTTGTCATATAAAAAGAAAATCTGCGTCCATTACAAGCACAAGCGCTGACCTCCTCCAGACACGTGCAGACTGTTCTAGAATACACTAGATATGATGGACAATATGGTCATTCTGACATTTTTACCAAAATCGCTCTTGGATTCCAATAACAAGTGCCATCGCTGAGACATTTTATAAGCTGTAAACAACTTAGAGCATCGTTTTCACCTGAACGAGAACATCATAAAATATTCTGTTCGCTTTATGCTCTTAATGATAATCAAACAAACTGTGTGCTGCTAAATAAAACTCTGTTTTGCACCTTGTACATGAAAGCTCGGAGCCCTGTTAGCTTTCATCCACGCCGTTCTGTTTGTTGTTCTGCTTCTATCATCTTTGTCAATAAGAGCTATGATCTCGCATTAGCATGCGACCGGCGAAGGGAAATGGATAAAAGTGGCGTAGCGTCGCCATGGCGACCACATAAATGGCTCTGAGGCCGAACAATGGACAGCTCTACAGGCCCGGGTCCTGAGAGCCCCTTTCTTCACCATCAACATCTGTTGCCTCACATTCAGAATTATGGGATGTTCTGCCGATTATGTTTTTTTTTTTGTGTCGCCGCCCTCTTTGAAAACCGGCAGACGGAGGAACACACGAGTCTGCTGTGGAAATCAGCCAACTTCTGTTTTACAAAAAAACACCCTTGGCTCACATATTTTGGGCTGTTTAGTAAAAACATCATCAGTCTCGTTCAGGTCAGTGAGACCACCGAACAAACGAAGAGGACAAGGGTGAGGATTGTTAGAAAAGATGACAAAAAAAGATGATTAAAAAATAAGATTTTTTATCATTATCTTTTTCAGAAAAGTTTTATCAAGATTATCAAAAATGTGAATTTTTTTAAATTATCCAACACACGAGAGTGTTTTAAAGAAAAAACCTTACAATTGTCTTGAAATACAACATCTGAACAATGTCTTGAGGTGTGGGGACCGTAGCATAAGTGGAATAATTGACTGTAGTCTGTTGAAATATTAGAAAATAATGCACACACACTTTTTTAAATAATTAAACGGCCCGTGATCAATTATTCCTTACATGAATTTTAGGAGAAACAGAGATGATTGTACTGAAAGGGGACCTATTATGCCCTTTTACAAACTCTTCATTTTGTTTTTGGTGTCACTGTCTACTAGAATAGGTTTTCATGCTTGAATGTTCAAAAAATACATTATATTTTAAATATTTGTGTTTTGGAAATGTCCCACCCCTTACCATAACCACGAGTTTCGACTAACTACCTAACTAACTCAACCAGGCCCCGCCCCGCCCCTTTAGTTTGCGTATGCCTTAAGCGGGAATTATTTAAATGAGGAATATTGTGACATATTTTTTATATATTTGACATTAGTTGCATAGTTGCAGCACCTCTCTTCCCAGTCTGTCAGTAACACTCTGTTTAGTCTCTATGAAGCCCCTCCTTCTGAAAAGCACTGTGCTCTGATTGGTCGGTTATGATTGGTCAACCGCTTTGATTGTGTTTTGGAAATGTCCCGCCCCTAACCATAACCGCGAGTTTCAACACGCTACTAACTAACTCAACCAGGCCTCGTCCCTTTATTTTGCGTATTAATAATTTAAATGCGGAATATTGTGACGTGTTCGTTCCCGGAAGAAAACTCAAGACTACAATGGCGGCGTTTCAGGGAGTTCAGAAACAGTTACTGATATACAGATTAACTCCCGCTGGAGGAACTTTGTGCTTTAACTTTGCAGACCTTTTTCACGCTCAAACAGCGACATCACACAATAAAAAAAGTTGCAAATATACAAAAGCATAATAGGACCCCTTTAAACAGATCATAACCGTGACCTCTATGTCACCTGATCAACCTCTGAGCACTAAAACGTTCCTCTGGGATGTTCTGCCTAATGCAGCATCTCCATCAGGCCTTGCTGAAGTTATAAATGGTAGCAGCACTAGGCAACCGCAGGGGTTGTGAACAGGGTAAAATTACAATATGCAAACAGTGTGGCTGCGGTCTGTGGCCGTGTGTCTAACCTCAGTTTACCTGCTAGTTTATCACTGGGGATGTTTATGTACCACAGGAAATCCAGCCCACTTCAGCGGTCAGCAGGGTTTAAGCAATCGCACTGACCACAACATCACATCGAAGGCTTTTAGACCTATTGTTTTTGGGATGCAAGCCGGTCGACGTGCAGATGTGGAAGTGATGCATGGAAACATGTTCGAACGGATTAGGTGTCTACGCATTATCTGCCGTTTTTCATGTGTAAATGAAATGTGAATGTGACATTTCTAGCAACAGGTCTTTGATGTGACATTTCTAGCAACAGGTTTTTGATGTGACCATATGAGATGAGAATCACAGCAACAATGACCTGTAGCCACGGTCAATTCAACAGCAGTGACTGAAGCTTTTGTCCTGGTGCTATCCAGCTGGACAACGGCTTATATAAGAGAGAGAGAGAGAGAAACACTGAAAAAAAAGGGAGATACAAAAAGTCAGAGAGAAAGAGATACACAAAGATGGACTGGGAGGGGAGATCAGATGTGAACGTTCACTCCTGTGAAGCAGCAGGGAACCGCAAAAAAGTGCATTTAACACCTGCTTACGCTTCTTACGCCACAATGCAGGTTTAAAGTCTTTCTACACTGCTTTACTTCAATCAAAATGTGCAATAAAAGTCAGGAAAACATGAAGCGCATGAAGCACCGTGCTGGTTGACCATCATTTAGGCTGGTCCACAAAAATACAAGCTTTGCATTTCTGCTTTAAAACTCTAATACCATTGCTCCATAGACGTCTATTGTAAGTACATAACTGTGATACATTTTGCTGTCAAAAGAACTGTACTGTAATATATATATAATAATATAATTATAATATAATATCATTTTATGTGTGTGTGTGTGTAAAATTATTATTAGTAGTATAATTTAATATTATAGGATTTTTACATATTATAGGATTTTATATCTTTTATTTTACAGTACCATTAACAATATGTGTACTAATAATATTTTTTTTATAAACTCTATTAGTGAAAATTATGACAAATTACTATTGTAATATTACTATTACACAGTCAAATAAAAAAATAATTAATCTACAATACTTATCATTGTTATCAATATTATTACTGCTTTTTAAAGAATGTGTGCAACAGGAAAACATTTTATGAAAAAGTATTTTATAATAATCATTATTTTTCTTTTGCAGTGCAATAGGAATATTACAATAGTACTTTGTTTTAATTTCTTAAGAAAATAATAATAAATATTACTAATAAATAAAAATAAATAAATAATAATGTATTATTATTTTATTAAAGCTAATTATAAGAAAAATTTAAAGAAATTCCTATTGTACTTAAAAAAAAAAAAAACCCTAACCCTAAAATAATAAGATTTTTGTATTTTATAATATGAAAAAATGATTAATAAATATGTATAATACATATGTATTATTATTATTAACTCTAATTATAAAATTTAAATAATTAAATGTTAAAATACAATAAAAAAAACAACATCCTATGATAATAACTATTTATTTCATATTATTATTATTATTATTATTATTACCCTTCAGGTGTAAATTTTTTGGGGGCAGAAGAGAATGGGCAAAACATTGATTTGGAGACAAAAAAAGAAGAAGCCCTTTGTGTTCTCTGAAGCTTGATGAATGGTGCCAAACTTGCACACTTCACTTTTAATCTGTATTTAACCCAGAATGTTCCTTTACCAACGAGCCTAACCTATCCTTTCTTCCTTTTCCTCGTCACGCTTCCAGATGTTCACAAACTCACTTAGCAAATGCGAGTCACCTCAAACACAATCGCTCTGTCCCAAGCCTATCACAACTAATTACAATCCTTCAGCGTGTTTTGGACGGCTTAGCGAGTTCTGTCACGGTCAACGTGTCATCACCTCCCGAGCTCCAGATGTCTTTACCGCCGCAGCGCTTCAAACGGATCCGCTTTAGCTTAGCCACGAGGAACCAAGCGGTGCTTCAACACAGAAGGAGCCTCACCTCCGGGCATCCATATTGATCCAACAAATTTGCCACAAATCATTTTACAAATGCCTGGCAGGGGGCTATAGAAGCGAGTGGAAATGCTCCCATTCAGACTCGCTATGCTCCTGTGGAGACTGAACCCCGGTGCCCGGCTTGTTGGAGTGTGCTGACAGGCTCTGATCCCCCCGACCATCTGTGGGGTGGGCTGGCCTGCGTTCAGGAGCCCTTTGTGTCCTCTGAAGCTCGGCGAATTCAACAGTAACTAAAAATTAGAAAGCAGAAAGCACAGCACAGAAAGGAGCTGGCAGACACCCACTGTTCAATCACAGGCCATTCAGAAGATTAGCATAAAGAGACGAGCGTAGAACGGAAAAGCCTCCCTGATGGTTGCGCGACTCCTGACACCATTAAAGATTGTTAGGAAAAAGTTGAAGAAGCGACTTAATGAAATACACATTTTGGATGCGCACTAAACGGTCAGCGTTTCAGGCCCTCGACTTCACTGTACGCTGCTTAGCAGACCGATGGAGAAGTTGTCACAAAGCAGCTGGGTAGTTCAAAGTCAAGAGACTAATCGGAAGTCATTTTGGGATGCGCTGCCTTTCGCTAGAGGCGGTCCTTTGAACGAGCTCAAGCGGATGCTGGGATTGGACAGGTGTGTGTCCACACGACGCTGAGACGCCGGCAGCTGGAGACACTCGTGGGCCGCAGATGTGCGCTGCTGCAGAGCTGAGGGTCACTGTCGCGACCGGGCCCGGCTGGTGGCCGCTGCTCTGTGGAGAGAGATGGATAACAGTTAGCTGATTTGGCCATTCGGTTTCAGAAGGGGCTGATTATTCATTAATCCTAATTGTTCCCAGTGTACAGCCGTTCAAGGTTGCCAGTAACTGGAGGGATGACATGCAGTCTTCTTTTACTGAGGGAAAAGAGGAATTACTGATGAAACTACATTTATTTTCCAAAAAGAAAAAAAGATTTGCCCCTGCAAAACTTGCCACCATGATGATAAGGTGTTCTAAGCATATTTAGGCACATTGCTATGGTGTTGCTAGGGTGTTTTAGGTGTTTTTTTAGGACAGTACCATCACTATGGCATTGTAGGTGTATTTAGCACGTTGCTATGCTGTTGCTAGGGTGTTCTATGTGGTTTTTAGCACTATTTCATTGCTATGTTGTTCTAAGTGTATTTTAGCATGTTGCTATGCTGTTGCTAGGGTGCTCTAAGTGTTATTTAGCACTATGCCATTACTATGGTGTTGTAGGTGTATTTAGCACGTTGCTATGCTGTTGCTAGGGTGTCCTATGTGGTTTAAAGCACTATGCCATTGCTATGGCGTTGTAAGTGTATTTTAGCACGTTGCTATGCTGTTGCTAGGGTGTTCTAGGTGGTTTTTAGGACATTGCTATGCCATTGCTATGGTGCTGTAAGTGTATTTAGCACGTTGCTATGCTGTTGCTAAGGTGTTCTATGTGGTTTTTAGCACTATGTCATTGCTATGTTGTTCTGAGTGTATTTTAGCAGCTTGCTATGTGGTTTCTATGATATTCCACATGAATTTTAGAACATAAGTAAGCGGTTCCTAAAGTGAAAGAGTGAAAATCAAGTTTGATTCTTTGGAAAAGCTTAGAAAAGTGAGGGTTTGCGCCAACTTTGAAATACTTGAAGCTTAAAATAGTGGTTTGGTCAAAGCGTGAGCAACAGAAATGCTTGCATTGGCAAACACCATAACTAAATCTCTACTCACTACTTAGCTACTAATACAATCCCATCATAACGAGTTGAGAATTTAAACAGAGAAAGAAACAGTAGCTTATAAAGGAATGGATACTGTATTTTACAATATCACATTTTGATATATCACACATTAAACAGTATTATACCATGGGGCCGTTGAATGCTTGAATCTGATTGTTTGACAAACATTCAAAGGTATACAATTATTTTCAGGTAAACGCACGGCTAAGGTAGTTCCAGTTAGGTCTTGACCGCAATACATGTCCATATCCATAGATATCATATAATAAAGGCTATAGATGTCTCGTGCGCGCTGCTGGCCAATGGAGGTCGACGTCCGCACACGGCGGCCATCTTACCACAGGGTGCTCGCTCACTCGTAACATGGTGCATGTACTTTTAAATAACCATAACTTGCTCAATTTTCAACCGATTTTCAAACGGTTTGGTTTGTTATAAACGTCAGAGATGTAGTTATGACACTGCATACATATGAATAATTATAACAATGGACTTCCATATGAAAGAATTATAGCCACGTTAATAACGTTTGTAAGAAACCAAACCGTTTGTAAATCCGTCAAGATTTCAGCGAGATAAGAGGATTTGTGTGCGTGCTGATCACTCACCTTAATTCACAGCTTCCCTGTGGTAAGATGGCCGCCGGTGATGCCGGAAGTGACTCCGCCGTAAGACATCTAGCCTTTATTATATGATATCTATGTCCATATCACTTTGCCAAATGATTTCAGTTATTTCAAAGGCCCTTATAGCCCACAAATACCCTGGAAATCCAGAGTTCTTGCGAGAGCACAAGTTGAATTTGCTCAGCGAGTTACTCTGGCGTCGAGTAATGATGCTCATTAAATATGCCCTTGTATCCGAGCTGCACCAATCACATCAGGTTATCTGATATAGGCGGGCCAGAGGCGAGCTAAACAGATGATGACAGCGCTGTGATGTCGAAGTCATTAGTAAACATTGCAAGATGGCTATGGATGAACATCAGTTGTTTGAAACGGCTTTGGCCGCTACAATGAACGAGTTAGACTTGGCTTTTTATCTAAAAGAGGAACAGAAGACGGCGCTCAAATCGTTCCTTTGCGAGAATGGCGTTTTTGCTGTTTTTTCGACCGGCAAGAGTCTAATCTACCAGTTAGCTCCGCTGGTAGCTAAGCGTCTAGGGCTTGTTGTGATTGGTCGTAGTGTTATCCAATTGCGTGCAGTGATATTTCCAAATGCATGCTTGGTTCCGCCCTTCGAGCTGGCCGATTTTCATTAGTCGATGCCAGACCATTAATCTTTCAGATTTAGGTCTGGATTTCCAGGCTAGCCCACAACAGCAAAAGAACCAAAACCCACAACGAGGTAATAGAGGCGCTGTCCATATCACCACCTCGGGTGTGTATTATTTTCTAATAGCCTAATTCAACGGCCGTCATCAATTATTCCTTACTTATTTCACTGTAAGTTCATGCAAGTGTATATTGTGACTGATATGTTCACACGTGTGAAATAAATGAACAGGAAATTACCACCACATGTGTGAAATAATAATTTATAGGGAAGATTGTGCAATTTGCTGAACAGTTGCACCAGCCCTTAACTCAAATAAACCCCCAATCCCCCATATCCCCTCTCTCCTGTAATGAAGATGAGTGGAAGTATGTGTATATTTGTGTAAATGCACTAGTGATGGAAAGGTAAAGTGTCAGTGAGGAAAGGTAAACAGGAAGTGTGCAGTCTCCCAACAATCATACACACCAACATTTTGATTTATATTTACATGCGCATGTTTACTCACCATTACACGAAAAGAAGCAGAGCCATCTAAAAAATGGAAAGAAAAAGAGCTTAGTTTATGTGGTTTTTGTGTATTTGTATTGAAATATCAGCAATAAGTTGCATCAAATGTTTCTGTAAATCAGTTTACACAAATATTTGTGTAAGTTTTAAACAAACAGGTCAGCGAGACACAACAGCAGTGTTCCCAACAGCGGCTCCTCTGTATGTCGGGGGGGGCCGCATCTCATAACCTCCAACATGTGGTCAGCTCTATTATTTTAACTGCTTCCAGTGACTTTAGATCCTGGTGACCTCCAAGTGCAATCAAGAACAGGAATGGACACATTAAAACGCCAAGCGCAGGACAGCTTAGGTTACCTCCCTATGAAGAACAAAGACAGAACAACATTTTAGAAATGCATTTACTCCAATTGCAATTCCAAGATAAATAAAACAAGGTAATCTAAATATTTGAACAAAATCAGGTTGATTAATTAATCGTGGTTTTGTGTTATTAAATGTTTTGGTGTAACGTCCACTTTTATAGAAATCATAAGGAAATGTATAAAAATAGGCTAAAACACCTAAACACAATCATAATCCTAGTACAAAATCATAGAAAAATTATAGACAAATTAAAGGAAAGGAAATTGTGGGAATGAATAATAATAATAATAATAATTTTTTAATAATACAAAAATAATATTATATTATTAAAATAATAAAAAATGTCATAATAAAATTATTATTATTATTTTATTTTTTAAACAGTTTTAAATTAAAAAGGACAAAAAAAGAATACAAACAAACTAAAAACAGTAATGAGACCAACCATCTACCTGGTACAAAATCATAAAAAAATTACAAAATAACATTTAATTAATTGATTGATTTATTATTAATAATAATAAATGAATCCTTATATTTGTTTTATATCATTTATTTAATCTCCGCTGTTATTGTTTATTGACAATGTATTGTAATCTTTACTTTGCATGGAAAATGTATATCAAATTCAATAAATTATAAATGATAAATTAGTATTTTCAATTCAAAAACAAAACAAACAGATAATAATCAACAACAGTGTACATGAGCATTAGTGATCGAGCAAATGCATGAACATGAGCAGTGTACTCTGCTCTAGATGTGCTCTTACATGTGTGTTGTTTTTCTTCCTGAAGTTTTTACATGGAAAAAGTGAAGCATGCTCTGGGGAAGGAGGAGACGAGGGGTGGTGAGGGTGCCCAACTGGTAATGTTTACAGCAGCTGTCATTAACCCAGTGCACTACTTCCTGACCAGAGAGCCATCCACCAATCAGCTGCAGTGTTATTAATGAAAGCCAGAGACTTTAGGCTACTGACAATTCACACACTTCCACTACTTCCGATCCGTTTTTTTTAAGCACAGAACACCCTAGCGACCACCCAGAACATACCTAGCGACACCCTAGCAACCACCCAGAACATACCTAGCGACACCCTAGCAACCACTCAGAATAACCTAGCGACAACCTCATAAAACACATTAGAAATGCACTAACAACACACAGAATGCCCAGAATACCCTACAGCATTGAATAGTTGTTTTCTTGCAGCTTGGGGTCTTGACCGTTGTTTAGCTGCGATATTAAAATAAAAATCCATAATCTTCAAATCTGAGCCCTGTTCTGGAACATTATCGTATTTTGTGAAGCCAGGCTGTTTGCTGACAGTGAAGGGAGCCTGTGCGAAACTAGTGGTCCCTCAGAAACCCAATCCATCCACATAGTTCATCTCTCATAAAGAAGCCATGTGAGTGATGTGGAGCGAGGAAGTTATAGCGACCCAGGGACACACAACTCTTTCCCCTTCCAAAAACTCTAGTTATCCTCTCGCTGTGGATTTCTGTGGATTATCATGTACGCTCCCACATGTGTTAATATCATTTAATGCCATCCTTTACTAAATATATCAATACACAGGTGTAAGAGTGAAGACACAACTTTTCCAGAACACACGTTTTTCTTTTAATGCCGCAACTAAACTCAGCACCTGTATTCGTTGTTATAAGAATACAATTTGGGAAATAATTTGAGGGTATACTTGTGGCTGACAATAAATAAGGCTTAACTGTTAAATTAAAGATTAAAAAAATATATATATATATATGTATATATTTATATATACTGTATATATATCACTGTAAACAATTATTGTGATTTTAACAGTAAAAGACTGTAAAAATGCTACGGTGAAAAACTGTTAATTGGTTAACAGAAAGTTTCCGCACTATATACGCTGAATAACTGTGATATATCTACATTTATAGTTTTTGGAAGTGAAAAAGAACAAGTCATTGTATAATTTACAGTGAAAAACGTAAATTGACATTCCCACAATTCCTTGCGTGACACTTCACATTTGATGCATTTTTGTTGAAATAACTGTTTCTTAGTTTTTCTTAGTTTTTTTTTATCGGTTATGTACATTAGGGTTTTATGTTACATTTAATGTTGTTAAATTAATGTTTATCGCATTGTTTTAATTTCATGTGTGTTTAGTGTGTGTGTGAATGACACTGTGCAGCTTCTATATATTAGCATTAACTTTCTTGTGGAAAAGCTGCTTGTGATGAGCTTTGATTGATCATGTGACTTTCATCTCCGCTGTGATTGGTGGATGGCAGTGTATTACAATGGTACAAAACAGATATTAGTACTTCAATAGGTGGGTAAATTAACATTATAGCAGATAATGAAATATGTTTGTTTTTTTTACTGTAAATTTAAGTTAAGCCTGTAAAACCTAAAATGTTGCTACTGTATTTTTTACGGTCAATTTCTGGCAACCACAGCTGCTATTTTTTACTGATTTTTTTTTACAGTGTATATTTACATATATATAGTTTATGTGTTAATATATATATTAATATTATAGATAATTATACATATATAATAATGATATTAAATTATATAATAAAATAATGAATTATAATTTGTTTCAAAATATAAATAAAATATATATACTAATATATGACTAAAATATGTAAAATGAAATAAAAGTTTTATATATCATAAATATATACTATTAATATTATATATTGTTATACTATATATATATATATATATATATATATATGTGTGTGTGTGTGTGTGTGTGTGTGTGTGTGTGTGTGTAATAATATTATTTTTTATAAAAACTATGAACATTTGCTAAAAATATTAATTACATTTTTATATTTCTTCTTATGATCAATAGTTTCCCGAACAAGGTGTAAAGAGGTTTAACTAGTTGATATGTCGCCCAAATGTTCAATCAATGTTCCAATTTCCGCTGAAACGGTGGGCATCTTAAAGGCACAATGAGAAAAATATACTACTCAGCTTTTGCCTGCAGATTTTTCTCATAAAAAAGCCTTTGATAGTTCAGCCATCTGGACAGAGCCTTGAAAAAATCCTCATAAAAGAGGCCCAAATAAGGTCAGAGGTCACCCCCTCCCAGGGTCAGGAGGCCCTTGAAGGTTGTTATAGTGGACCTTGCTGAAGTTGTCAACCACAATCCACATGAAAAATTAATGCGTGTGCTCCTTTTTAAACATGTATTTCATTACAGTTAACAAAAGATGTGGCTCAAGTTCTCTGGTTTGAAACGGCAGATCGGCAACAAAATTGATCTGTGGCTGTGAGGAAAATGAGGTTAAGACAAACATATCACATATAATCAGCGAAAACATTGATTTGATGTGACCAAAAGTGTGTCCTTCTGAGGAATAAGACATTAGACTGAATGTTAATGAGATGTTCCCTTGCAACACAATGTAAATGTCAATGAGGAAAGGTGAAAATGTGAGGTAATAGATCATGATTTGACACATTTGTTTACGCTGTCATTTATCAACCAGTCCAATGACTATACACATTCCAGGCATAGCTGCAGTTTAAGACTGGTTAATCTGGGAGATCTGGTAAGAGACACGCATCAGCAAATAAACGTCCTCAGATAACCTGACTCGGCTGCTAGGACTGAAGGTTCATAAATAAAATCTTAGGGAAGTCTTAGGGGTTTTTTTTTTTTTTAGGACAATTCACTCCAAAATGAAATGCACACTCACGTTTGACTTTCATTCTTCTATGGATCATCTGAGACTTGAGAAATGTTTTTTGTCCATACAGCTGATGTTTGGGCTGCACGATATTGAAGAAAAATGCGATATGCGATAACTCATTAAATAATGTGATATTCGATATGCGATACGATAATGCTTAAAGTGTGTAAAATAAACGTAAATAAAATATCTTTAAAATTATATTTTCACATTCTTTTTGTGACAAGAATACAACTTCTGAAAGTGAACATGAGTGTTTTACTGTAGCATAACAAGTGTTATTAACATCAGTGTAAACCACGGGGTTTAGGGTTTCAGGAAAGCCTACATTAGGTTTATTTAACAACAGAAACTGAATAATCAAATGTAAAAATAAAACACTGCTTAGTTTTCACTGTATGAATTAAATATATACTGATTCTTATTAAAGCTTCAAAAGTTATTCAGCCAAGAGCAGTGAGTGATTGCAAGCCATTGCGATATGCATATCACGATATATACATCGAAACAGAACAGGCACACATCCATATATTTCATTTTCTCATGTAACTCAAGCAATCAAACCAGCATTCTGAGAGGATGCATTTAAGAAAAAATAGACACGCAGCCCAACATGGTAATAATTAACAGGGAAAAAAAGATGAGAACGTGCATCCGTCATGTAAACAATACAAAACTTTTGCCTACATCTGCCCATACAGGCTATTTTGAACAAATGTGCATTAATCACACCACATGCTATATAGAGAGGTCTCCAATTAGAAGAACATATGGCTAAACATTAGCCTTTAACGTCATATAATATCGGGCATATGTTAGCGAATGCGGTTGTGTTTCCTGAAACTCTGTGGTGTATATGTGGCAATTGGTACTCTTAGCAGCATATAACATAATTGTTTTATTTAAAGGGGTGGTATAATGCCCTTTTCACAAGATCTCACAAGTCTTTGATGTCCCCAGAGTGTATAGGAGAAGTTTTAGCTCAAAATACCCCACAGATATTTTTAATATAGAAGGTTAAATTGTCACTTTTTTGATGGTGAGGAAAAACACACTGTTTTTGTCTGTTCCTTTAAATGCAAATGAGCTGCTGCTCCCGGCACAGAGGGCGGAGCTTCAAGAGCTCATGTCCTTTTACCTCACACAGACATGTACTGAAAATTTCAAAAACTTCTAGGCTTTTATGTTCAAACTGGAGTCAGACAATGATGGAGAGACTCAAGAAGAAGTGACAACATGTAGAAGCAACAGGACATCTCTGAATGGTTAGTTGATGAATTTATGTAGCTTATGTGTAGTTATCTTCTAGTCATTGATTAGCATATTCTGTCATGATAATCTATAAATTGCGTTCCCGGGGTTTATGTAAATTTGATGTCACTAACCCAGGAGGAATGTCGTGAAGTCCCTACCAGCTGTTTCTTGTAGTCCTTAAAAAATGATTTCTTTAAAAGCAAATATCTCCCTTTGCTTTAAACTTTGAGCGTTGTAACTTTGCAGATGTTGTTTATGCTCAAACAGCAACATTACAACCTAACTAAAATTAAAAAAGCGAAATCATAATCAACCACCCCTTTAAATTGCCTATAGAGAGCCTAAGTCTCTCCCCTCCGCTTCCGGCTCATGGGACCTTATTTCGGAAAAAATATGTATGGTAGTCAATGGCGAGAGACAACTTATCTTTTTATTCCATCTGAACTGTGCCCTGAATTACTCATATGATGTTTGTCAATTTAAAAGATAATTATGAAAGTCAAGAAAGTCGCAGTTTGTCATAAAACAGAAGAGTAACATTTAGTTTTATGTGAAAATCGCTCAATGAACTACATCTCTCGTGATCAAAATATTTGTTGTCTCTCGCCATTGACTACCATACAATATTTTTTCTGAAATAAGGTCCCATGGTGGTCCACCGAAAGGGGAGGGACTTAGGCTCTCTATACAGAAAGCGAGCAACGAGCACTCCATTAATGACAGAAGCTGTCAATCACTTCTGTTGGAGCGTGATTGGCTAACATGCTCAACGCTGCAAATCGTGTTGTAAATAGAAACCTTTGACGGTCTTCAGACTAGAGAGCGTGAACACAGATAAGCTCGGGACCGTTTGAAAGCAGGCGGTCCCAAACTGAGTCGAAATAGTCTTGGCTATTGGACCCGCAGTCCGCCAGTGCCAAATGACCATGTAAATATTATCCCACATCATATGTTAGCGGTTCGCCTGCGTGCAGGGCTCTTACCTTGTATTAAACCCACACCAATTTGATGTTTTATGAAAATGTTGGTGCCATCTATGAAAGTAGTTTTCAATCTCTTGAACTAACAGTTATTTCTGAACTACTGCAGTTTCAAAAATATGGCTTGGCTTAGAAAGTCGTAAACTTTGGTTTGCATTCTTATCATCTACAGAACATTAATGGTGCCTGTGGTTAACCCTGACCTATCCAGGGCTTGTCATTACAAAACGACTGCAGATGAAAGGCAGACACTGGAAACAGTCTGTTAAGATTTTACCACAGCATTTGGGAGTTCATGGAAAATGGCACCTTTTACTTTGACATTCGGGACGCTTTAGCTCTTATATCATAAAGAATCCCCCAAAACAGAGTCAAATTATAGTATGCACTATAAATACCATCATATGTCCATCGAATGCCATCAATGTAATGCCAAAGTACACATTTTTGTAAGAGAACTGTTCAATATAATAGGAATTCTGTATTGGTCAGTTTTCCTAGCTGATCCCAAACGAGTTATTTATGAGAAGACACAGGATAAACATTTCCCTGAGATCCCTCAATCAGTCAAGTTCCTGTTCCTCATGTCACAAAAAACACAAACACATGTTTAGCGCTGGCCTACTCGTCATCACAGAAAAATATAAACCAGATGCGTCCATTAGGATGAGCCCTGATCTGCAGCATGAGACAAACACAGTCTCTTCACCTCATCAGATATATTTACCTCTGCTGCTTATTGCTACTCGGTTCAAAGTGGCAGCGATTGACTACGCCTCAGTTAAAACCAATAGAGGCAACAGCAAATGATACTCGCAGGGGTGTCGTGTTTCTAGGGGAACAGTGAGGGTTCTGGGATACGATGTGCTTCATTTAACACCACGGATAGACATGACTGACCAAAACTATACACATACACATACAAGAGAGCACTCATAGCAAAACATCAACCGTGAACTATGATGCTCTTGGGTTACCTGTGTGAACACGCGCTGTGGGCGGCATCGCAAACTATACGTCTGATGGATTTATGGGGAGCTAGAAAAGAAATTTAGGCAAGTTTGAAGGTTGTATGGGAGGTTTATACTTTGAGTACTGTTGGATTGATATAGAAAGTTAACTAAAAGTTGGACTAAAAAAAATAAAAAAATAAAATACATGACAAAATTAATAAAAAAGGAATGACAGTCAGTTGGTTTGGGTTATGGAAATATTCAGAAATAATTCTGGAGAACAACACAGACTAGACAGAAATAAAACATTTTTTAAGTAAAATAATAAACATAAAATATTTATGAAGAGAAAAACAATATAATAAAACAATATAATTAATAAAATAAAGATACAATATAATATAATAAGATAAAAAAATAGAAAAAGATTAAATAAAACAGATAGGGTTGTAGATTTTGAAATAATTCTGAAGAGGAAAACAACAGACGACAGAAGTAAAAAAAAAAAAAAATAAAAAAAAAAAAAAAATAAAAAAAAAAAATAAAATAAAATAAAATAAAATAAAATAAAATAACCAAATGGAAGAAACAAAATAAAATTCTGAAAAGAAAAATAAGACAGACTCTTATGAAACCAGCCTTCTCACTGAAATTATGAGAACGGAAATTTCCATTAAAACAAATGCCCATGAGTATTAAGCATTCCCAAGGTTTTGGCATGTTAAAATAGAGCAATATGAATGTTCTGATTAAAAAAAATAGGCGGGAAATTCCATGTGACAGTTACAACTAAAGAACCATTTTCTCATAATCAACATGATCCAAGAGAGGGAAAACAAACAAACAGTTTTTCTCACAGAGATCCGCTGAGGGGGGAGGGAGGGAGGGCTCTCGGGGTGGGTGGGGGTCTTCATTAGAGCATGTGCTTATTAATCTTCTCTAATTGCAGGTTTCTGTTTCTCAAACTGCGGCAGCTGGATTTTTATCATTTGTCATGTGTTTCGAGTCCAGCTGGCCATCTACAGCTCTGGCGATACCACATCTATGAAGTAATGACCCAAAAAATTACAAAAAAATAATTATTTCATTATTTACTCACCCTCATGTTGCTTCAAACCTTCACACAGTTCTTTGCCATTCAATGACGACACTCAAGCTCCTAAAAAATCCAAGAAAAAACTAAAATCACATTTCACACAATTTGTGCTCTATAGCTACTACTTATTGTATGACTTAGACTCAGAATATATATTAATTGAGCAACAAATGAGCATATTTGAATGATTTCTGAATGTACAAATCCAATCATTTGACTATTACACAAGCATTTATATCTGCGTTTCCAAAACTGAGGTCATGGAAACATGCAATCTGCTTTAGATGCATTTTAAGTTGCATTCCACGTGTTGCACAAAGCCGGAATGCTCTTTTGGGAAGGAATGCATCATGCAGGAATAATTGCCCTCATCCCTCTCTGGGCACTCAGTTAAAAGAGATTCAGATGGTTTGTAATCTCTCCTCACCACCCCTCCTCCTATGAAAGAAAGAGCGAGAGGGGGGCTGGGTGTGTTTGACTTGGGAGAGCTAATGGGTCAATGGAGGGTGGGGACATCTACACACCCGCAAAATACAAACAAGATTAGTCTAATGCTTCACAATCAAATTAAAATGGATCAAAATATGTGGGAAAAAGTGCAGGGTTCTGTTATAGTATCTCAAATTTAGGGACGCTGATCAAAGATTGAACTCTACTGGCCTCTTCATGTTCCCAAAGGTCAGCATTATGGCAAAATGTTCATAAGCTGTGAGTCATCTTTCAGAGTGGTCACATGGGTTGGCCTAAATTTTCCCATCACATGATAAGCCGTTATTACAGCGGGCGATCAGACTGTCTAGACTCATATCGCTAGTAAAGCATGACGTTTATAAATTTGATTTTAGTGCCCATTCATTCTCTTCTAAACTGGGTATATTTCAATATTTGCACACAATGAATGGTGACATTTTATTTTACAGTATCGTTACACACATTACATGTAGTTACTATAGTAATAACTATAAATGATGCATAATTACATGCCAAACCAAACCCTAATCTTAACCCCATAGTAAGTACAGGAAGTTACTTAAAATTACTTTGTACTTAAATGTATAATTACAGTGTAACATAGACACCTTAAAATAAAGTGTAACCAAAATAACTTTATAATAGCCTTGGGTATAGAAATTGTAGTTGTCTTAAAGGCATTTCTTACTATAGTTTTACACTTTTATACATATATAAAATCTCTGCTTAGTTTGCTTAACTCAATGTCTTTCTTTTTTCTTCTGCAAAACGCAAAGATATTTGGAAAATTATTACATTTGACAAAACCCCCAGACATTTTTGCCGTTGTTGGACAGAAAAAGTCAGTGTGAGGTGAGTAAACAACAGTATTTTCATTTTTGGGTGAACTACCCCTTTAACATGCTAATCTAGCTTCTTTACCCATTCCAAACTATCCCAGTGAAGTACAGGATAGCGGCTTGAGCGGTGATATTTAGGCATTTGGCTAGCTGTTTACCAGTTGTTTATATCTGGACTGTGTCCACTTGTAGCTGTGTGTCTCTATATTTGGCCTCTTGATGGTTTGATAAGGCAGTGTTTCTCTGTAACTGTCTGGCATATCGTCACTTCTCTCTCACACACACGCACACACACACACACACACACACACACACACACACACACACACACACACACACACACACACACACACACACACACACACACACACACACAAGATTTGTGTAGTATGGTGGGAGGTCTGGCGACCCGCCCTGGTGAACACTGGAAGAGGAAGACACTCTTTCTGAGGACCCCCCCCCCCCTCCCCCTCCCTCCCTCCCTCCCTCCCTCCATCCTCAGCATGGATACAGTCTGAACTATTTGAATAACCTCATAATTCACATAGAAATTTACATTCTGTCATCATTTACTCACCCTCATGTCATCTCAAACCTGTGTGAGAAACCTTTGAACTTTGAAATAATATCCATATAATATCCTTGAGTCTGTTGTAAGGGACCTTTAATTTTTCATATTGACAAAATTTGATATTGTATTAATATCGAGTTATTGAGATAATTAAATCTCTTATGATGTCCGTACAGCCCCTGTTTGTTTTGTTTTATTATTATTTTTCTCACTGTTAATGTCTGTAACCTTTCAATTGTAATAAAAAAAGAAGAATTTTTTTTTCTCTTTAATATTTTGATTGTATAAAAATTGTGTTAACCTAGCTGTATTTATGAAACATAATATGTCATTTGTCTCAGTAGGATTCTATCATATGTCCATGAGGTGTGGCATGTGCTCATATATTTAATATATAGGCTATATATACACACATACAGAGCAGCATGGAGTTCCATGTGTCAGTGTTGTGGTGTCAAACTCTCTTGCTTTCTCACAGCACTACTAGTGGCTGCTTGGTGTAACTGCAGGCTGTGTTGAGTTACAGAAGACCTTCCAGTGCATTTTAATGGAGCTTTTCTTTCTGGGTGTATAACAACATAACAATATACCACAATTACCTTTAGAGAAAATTGTCTCACTTTAAGTCTATGGCCTTATGAGTTTCAGTTTCAGCTTAAAGGGACAGTTCACCCAAAAATGGAAATTCTGTCATCATTTACTCACCTTCAAGTTATTCCAAACCTGTTTGAGTTTTATTACTCTGCTGAACACAAAAGAAGATATTTTGAAGAATGCTGATAACCAGACAGCTGACGGGGCCCATAGTGTATATATATATATATATATATATATATATATATATATATATATATATATATATATATATATATATATATATAATATCATGGAAGTCAATGGGACCCATCAACTGTTTGGGTCGAAATAATTATTCTTCAAAATATCATTGTTTGTGTTCAACAGAAGAAAGAAATTCATACAGGTTTGGAACAACTTATGGGTGAGTAAATGATGACAGAATTTTCATTTTTGGGTGAACTATCCCTTTAAGTCCTTCTCCGATCATGGTCTTATCTCTCCTTGCTTTCTCCTTCACAGTCCTGTCAATAAAAAGTCAAAAAAGGCCAAAATAAATAAATGAAAATTGCCTCACTTTGATAAGTGATTAAACATATTTGAATAGCAGATTAAAAATGTATATATACATATATATACAGGAAACTTTGGAAACTAAACTTCAAATTTAGTTAATGTCCAAATGGTGTCAGGAATTCCATTCCTATTCCTTTAGAATGTATTTACCGAGGCAAGGCAGAAAGTACTTACTTGAAACTTATATTATTATAAGTTACAATACTTCACCTCCAAGATCAAGGCGTGAAATTTGAATTTTTAGCCCTCAAAGCTAAACTGCCCTAACTTCCTGACTCTCAGTAATGGCTCTTTGACTCGGCAGTGAAAGGTGTCGAGCCTCTGATCCTGAATCCTCCACAGTCCGGCCTTCTGACTGAGCTCACACCCCCGCTGAGGAGATAATTAAACAATTTCAAGGACAATAGATGGGCTCTGCCTCCCCCGACCGTGTAACGCTGCCTTCCTGCCAAAGCTGCGCAGTTGTTCTGGATTAGACCCCCTCCAAAAAACTGATGAAAGATCAAGACCAACAAATCACTCTACTTGTTGTGATTTCCTCAAGTCTGTGTCTTCTTAAAATACAGGTTGTAGGGTTCAAAACTTCTTCGCTGGCATTGATTTGGGGATTTTAATTAGGAAATTAGCTTGTTAACCTTTTCTTTTTGGAGTGACTGGAGACGTGAGGAGTGTTTAGTGCGCTTCATGGCTGACCACACTGTAATAGCACTTGAATTCGGCCATCATTCGAGCGTTGGGAAACAGTGCTTCTCTTGATATAGCTGACTGCACATACGAGCCATGTATAATTACTGCCCGGTCCTGTGTGAACTTGTGCACAAAATGTGTCCCACCACAGAGAAAGCGAGATGGAAATAACTAATGCTTCCCTTCACAAACTGTGCAATTAACACCTTGTTAAAGGTGCGTAAGGCCTTACATATGGAAACTATTATACAGGCTGAAGTTTGAGCTAGTCTCTCTAAAAGTCGTTAAATTTTCTAATCCAGGGGAAATAATTGAAGTTTTAGCACATTTTTATTATATATTTGCTCTTTGTCTTAAAGGTAGGATTTTAGTGTTGTGTAAAATACTGTAAAAGCCTTAAAATGATTTTTGACTTGATGACACTGATTTTTCACAATAAAAATAATACTAAATAACATAAAATAAACATACATATACATATAGCACAAAACTGTTTATATAGCACAAAATCGTAAAAAAACCCCCGCATTGTCTATTTACACTAACTCCGCCCACTGACGTCTGATTGGGCCAGATAAAATTACGAAAGACTCTGTATTGAAAAAAATAAAAATAATAATTAGAAAAGTGGAAATAAAGTGTCTAATGTGTTATAATAAAGTGTTTATCAGTTAGGGTTAGGTGTACGGAGGGCTTTATTGTCCCAATAAGACGACATCCATTTAATAATTTTAATAAATATAATAATCTACATTTAATGTTATTATTGCATAGCAATAGCATAAGCACAACAACACTGAGGTGCAAATAGTATCCGCCACAAACAGTCTCTGCATTTACACTACTATTTTTAGTGCAAATAGAATAAAGCCGCTGCCTTAAAAAAGTATATATATATATTTTTTTTTTTTTAATTTTTTTTTATTTTATTATGACATAATATTTTTTTTTAAATATAATTATTTACAATTATTTTTATATAATAATCATAGATATTTAATATATTTAAATAAATAATTGAATATAACACAGACTAATAAATGAAGCTGACTTAAGTCTTCTGTAATTTAAAACTTTAAAGAGGCCCACTTTGAAAAGAAAAAGTCCGATGACAAATCTTCCGTCAACTTCCGCTTCGCCCTTTTATCTTAAGCTGTTCTTCTCAATGCCTAGAGGTTTCATATCCTGACTCACAGCAACTCAGGCATAAAATTGATGTTACCTATTCAGATGCTGACCCTTTGACTGGCCGTTTAGACTCGGTTTATAGTGCTCATTACATCCTGACTAACAGTCCGGGCATGAGAGAGTCCGTGGAAAAGAGCAGAAGCTGTGAAGTCTGAATGTTAAACGGTGACATTAGAATAAACCTGTAGGCCATGCTTACAAACTGCACTCGCTTATTCCCCGAAGTGGGAGGCTTGAGTCCCAAAGTTGCTAATTGGCTTTACTCACAGAGGAAGCATGTTCAGATGTGTCGGCTGAAGTTCCTAAGTGAGATTTACAGAGGGAAACACACAAGGATTGCAGTGGATTTATCTTTAAATGGAAGATTCTGAAAAAATGTTGGTGTTGATCTATTAAAAAAAGAGATAAGAATTCAATAAGAATATTTCTTAATAAAACAACCAATAACAAGAATATACCAACTGATGCTATTAATATATAACACAGAAAAAACCACTAATCATTGTCCAGTTTGTCTCCAGTGTTTTCAGTATCTGACATCTCATTAGGTGTCAGACTAGTTTCATTATGCCTGAGCAATAAAACGGTCAAACATTAATTTAAGAAAGTTCCGACTTAAATATTCCCAGATCATGACTTCCAGACTATTACCACCTACATAGACCCTGAACCCAGAAGATTAATCTGTCCAGGAATCCTGTTGGCCGAGGTGTTGACACCCAGTGTCTCATTTGAGCTTTTAGGCCAGTGCTGTTATCTCTCCGGCCAGGGTGCACTTATCAGACAAAAGGGAACTGTATGTAACCAAACACAATAGGAGTGATTGAATGCATTCCTACATTGGTGTTGGGTTACACCAGGGCCTTTTTAATAGATGATATCTGGCCCTGGGCTTGTGTGTCTTGCATATGCATCTCATCCATTACTAAGAATTGGTGTGGTATTTACATACGAGCATTTGAAGGATTGTTTTCACACAGAGGAAGGAAGGAACCCTATGAATGTTTTAGACAGGTGGAATTGGTCAAGAGAAGCTCAAATGACTTTCGACAGGTTGTGTGTTCTCAAAGCAACTGCATAATTCACAAACACACACAAAAAAAGAAAGAAAGAAAAAAAAAGTGATGAGGAACGGGTGTCAAAACACTTCCATTCTCCCAACCAACTGAACGAGGTGCTATTTTGGACCGTATTGAAGGAGTTCACATGCATGCTGGACACTATCTGGAAAAATAAATAAATAAATAAATAAATAATAATAATAATAAAAACAACAATAATAAATAAAAACTCATATACATACTTAAAAATACTTAGAAATGTTAGAAAATACTATTCAAATAATAATAATAAGTCAAGTCAAGTCGCCTTCATTTATATAGCACTTTTAACAATATAGATTGTTTCAAAGCAGCTTTACAGTGATAAGAGGAAATTACAGTAACAGATTGCTATTCTATTCAAACTATATTAAAAGGGGTTGCATTCATGCTAGACACTATCAGGCTGGAAATAAAATACAAAATAAAATAAAATAAAATAAAATAAAATAAAATAAAATAAAATAAAATAAAATAAAATAAAATAAAATAAAATAAAATAAAATAAAATAAAATAAAATAAAATAAAATAAAATAAAATAAAATAAAATAAAATAAAATAAAATAAAATAAAATAAAATAAAATAAAATAAAATAAAATAAAATGAAACTGTGATACTGGGATACTGTAAGAGATTTAATAAAAAGTTAAATGTTTATTCAGCAAGGACTGTATTGAAAGAGGTCACATGCACCCCCCCCCCCCCCCCAAAAAAAATATATCTAAATGTATATATAAAAACAACTGCATTAGGTTATATTTAGACTATATTAAAAAGGGTTTGCATGCATGCTAGACAAAATCAGACTGAAATAAAATAAAATATATGAAATAAATAATAAAAAATAAATGTAGTCAAGTGTGTCCAAGTCCAAACTTTTCCATTTTTAGTGCATTTAGTTACCAATGCATATCTTCATACATTTGAAAGATCTTGAGTTCTTTCAGAAGGCACTTTGATAAAGCTTCACAATGGCCACATCATTAAAACGTCTGCCGACTTTCATCCATGAAGAGATCATCAGACCACCAACACATTCATAGTGCAGGTGGGTGGGATCTCATATGCTAATCTGGCAGATGTCCACAGATCTGGACACATTCCAGGCCGTCTATAAAAACAAAGCATCATTCTTCCATCTGGAAGTGCCACTGAGTGTCCACTCGGAGCGACCCAACCTCGGTATGAATATCAATGAAACGAGAGGGCGATACTTAGTACGCTAATGTGCATGTCAGGAAAACTGTCTTGGAATATAAATGTTTTTCTTCAAATCTATTCAGATGAAACCTGTCTTTTACATAGCTATCAATAGTTTTGTCTCTGATGATTTTCCTAAAGTTCCTTATAGATCAAATAAAATCAGAAACAAATTAGACTAGACGAGTGTTAAGTATTAGCCTTAGCAAGAAATCTCTATGAGAAAGAAAAAAAAATATTAATTAGAGATCTACACTGTGATTTCCCCCCTAAATGGATAATCAATCTGATCACGTATACAAAATATGCATGAAAGCTGAAAGATGCACATGTCATTTCCCTCCTTAAGTCCCATACAGTAATCTGATCCCTTTGACCAGGGTGTTTTCAGTCCACAGTGGAAGTTTCCACATCCCTGCTCATGATGGCTATTATCTGTCCATTCATGCACTCAGAATTCATCTGCTCGTGGCTTCTTTCCCGTGTGCCGTATTGATGAGGTGTTTTCATTAGCATGAGTTCAGCGGGTTCATAGAGATGTTCTGGCCAATGACACAATGTCAGAGGAATGAGAATCGAAAGGAAGTTAACAATTCTGGTTTCTGATCCACTTTTGGTTACGTCATATATATTTCATATAGCATAACATTGCTTAATGATATAGTATATAATTTACTATAATATAATAATAATATATATATGAAGAATATAACATTTCAATATTTTAAATGTTTTAACAATTCATATTAAAAAAATGTATAATAATAATAATATACATATATATATATATATATATATATATATATAATGTCCCATTTAATACTGTAAAATGTGTGTGTGTGTGTATAGTTGCTTAGTAGTATAACATTGATTAATCTACTATATAATATACTATAACCTAATAATATACTATAATATAATAATATATAAATACGAAATAAGAATACTAACATTTCAATATTTTAAATGTTTTAACAATTCATATTAAAAAAAATATAATAATAATAATATATATATATATATAATGTCCCATTTAATACAGCAAAATGTGTGTGTGTATAGTTGCTTTGTAGTATAACATTGATTAATATACTATATAATATACTATAACCTAATCATTTACTATAATATAATAATATATATATACGAAATAAGAATACTAACATTTCAATATTTTAAATGTTTTTAACAATTCATATTAAAAATGAAAGAAATAATTAAATAATAATAATAATAATAATAATAATATAATATATATATATATATATATATATATATATATATATATAAATAATGTCCCATTTAATACAGCAAAATGTGTGTGTGTGTGTGTATAGTTGCTTGGTAGTATAACATTGATTAATATACTATATAATATACTATAACCTAATAATATACTATTATATACTAAATAAAAATACTAAAAGTTAAAAATGACAATAAAAATATCAATAAATGATCAAATAAAATATAAAAATCTGTGCATTTTAACCATATAATGCATATATATGTATATGTATATGTATATATATATATATATATATATATATATAATATATATATACACACACACAGTAGTATCTACACTTATTTAAGCCTCTTCCCACAAGCGCAAACAAATAGTTTGTAAAGTCATGAAAAATTATTTGTTTTGAGTGTTTAAAAAAAAATCTAAATGGTTTTCAACACTAATCCAGTGGGAGTAACGTACTAATGTAAGAAGGTTTGTGTCGACTGAAATAATTCCTACGACAAGAATAGTTAATGGACTAACTGACGCATGCTAGAAATAAAACAGACGGGGCATTGTGTCGCTTTGAAAGAAACAGCGGGAGGACACAGAATATTGTTGACCAACAAACAGCCTTTCAAATAAAAGACACAGATTCGTGAGAGGACCAAGCAATTTTCCACTTACTAATGGTAGGGGCTTAATTGCAAATGCTGTTTTTGGTAATCAAACAAGATCTATTAATAATCTTTGGCGTCATTTTCGGCCTTTTCAAGCGGCACTGTTCATTTTATCTGTTTCCTTTCAGAGATAATGGCTAATGCTACATTTCCATCCTGAAATATCAGCCGTGGCATTTGCTGTCAGCTCCACTGAAGATGCAAGCTTGAATGGGCAGGTAAAGCAAACGAGGTCTTTGAAACGCACACAGCCAGGAGTCAGCGAGAAACACAGTTGGACAATGGGATGAGATGCGTGGAGATCAGATTTCCTTCATGTTTGTTTTCTTAGGATAAGGTATGCCCTGGCAAAGAAAATATTGGCCTTCCTCGTGGCCATCTGTCGAATGTGGTGGAATCTCTAAAAAAGCCTAATGCTAATTTGTTTTATTAAGCACATGGCTTGAAAAGAGCAGACGCCCTCTTGACTGTTTCATTAAACTGCCTCCCTCCCCAAATCAGACCTATCTGACCATATTCATACTATTCAAAACATGGTTTGGGGTTGCTGAATTTGGATACACATGCTTTTCGACCGAGCCACTGATTTGCATTCATCCAAGGTGGTTTATTTCAAATCGTCTCTCTGGCTAAGAGTGGTTTTGTTCAGCGTTTCTGACAGTACGTGAGAAAAATGAGCAAAATGTGATGAAAAATCACAGGACTTGTATGGAAGATAACTGGGGATTGAGAGACCAAGTTTAAAGTAATATTGTGAAATACAACATAAGATAAAATGGCACAATTGTCATGATTAAAGTTGAAATTGTGAAGTTCACATTGGGTATAAAGTCACAATTACAAGAAATAAAGTTGCAATTTGTTGTTGTTGCTCACTCTTAGGCAGAAACGTGTTCAAGCTGTTTCGTTTATCAGCTCTGTCTCAGATGTTTCTCCTGAAATCAACACAAATAAAAATGGACATCATAATTCAGAACATTTGGTCATGTAAGTTCATGATCTCGGACATTTTTAGCAAATCTGTCCACAGTTCGAGATATCTGTGTGAGATTACTGTGAGAAATGTCTTATTATGCTCTCCATTTAATCTTATTACTGTACATAGGGTTTCTTGACTCAATTTTAAGGAACTCTTTATGCCAAAAAGGTTCTATATAAGGAAAAATGTCTTAAATGATTGCTTAATTCGTTCATGTTAAACAAGTTATTCCACTTACAAACTGCTTAGTTCATAAAGTTGAATTCAAAATAAATGAAAACTAAATCCATAAAATGATCCCATGATGGGAACCCCTGAAAGGTTCTATATATGAAGTGCCTGACAGAACCTATATAGTGCGTTTTCTTCTAAGAGTGTAGGAAACAATTTGAGATATAAAGAGATCTCTGCACATGTGATGTTTCTTTCCTGTGGGAGGAGTCATCAACCATTTTTTTTTTCCCAAACGGTAGTGAAAACAAAGGTTGTCTCTTTATGTAGTGTGAGCTATGAGCTGTTGACTTTGCCAACACAACAAAATCTGCTGACTGGAGTAAAATAAGTCACGTCTGAGGCTAAAACTCAATGACAAAGCACACTGTATTTACAAGAGAAGCAAACAAGCGCACTGCAACCAAACATACATGTGCATATGCAATTCACGTTTTAAATTCTGATAGACGCAAAGGCAAAGGAAATAATTTTAATGAGTGCAAGGTTTAGATTGACTCAGTGATATTTTAGTGTCATTCAGATAAAGCCCCTAAAGGGACATGGTGATGAAAAAAAAAAAAAAATCCAATGGGAGGAATAATAATAAGTCAATGCTTTTGCGTTCTCTCACAAAATGTTTGCGTTCTCCCAAGAAACTTTGCGTTCACTCACTGAAAGTTTGCGTTCCCCAAGAAACTTTGTGTTCACTCGCTAAATGTTTTGCTTTCCTTTCCTTTGAGAAACTTTGTGTTCTCTCGCTAAATGTTGGCGTTCCCCCGAGAAACTTTGCGTTCTCTCACAAAATGTCTGCGTTCCCTTGAGAAAATTTGCCTTCACTTGCAAAAAGTTTGCATTCCCCCGAGAAACGTTGCGTTCTTTCGCAAAATGTTTTGCTTTCCCTCAAGAAACATTGTAGCCAGGGGAAAACCCAGACAACTTCCGGCAAATTTAGATTTACTCTGCAAGTAGTCTGGCAAAGAGCTCATTCAAGCCCATTTCTAATCCGTCGAAATCGCGGCACCAATCAGAAACGTTGGGGCGGGCTTTACACGATGACGATCGCTCTGATTGGTTTTAGGTCTATCCAATTGCGCCCAGAGGCATTTGAGCGACGTCCGTTGGTGAAGCACAGCAACTTTTAAATGCATTATTATATTAAAATTGCAAACACATGAGGACAGTCTCCATGAAAGACCCACTGGCAGATTTTAACTGTGACAAGATGATTGACAGGGCATTTTACGTGACAGGATGCACGCGACAGATCCGTCCGATAAAGATGACGAAGTAGTATGTCCCAAAGCTTGCCTACTTTTTTGCTACACATTCAAAAAGAAAATACCTTTTCTTCACAAAAAGAGTACATACTTTTATGGCGTAGTGTAACTTAGGCGAATTGGGACGCAGCATATGGCTTTACACGATGACGATCGCTCTGATTGGTTTTAGGTCTATCCAATCGCACCGAGAGGCATTTGAGCGACGTCTGTTGGTGACGCCCCTTTGGAAATGAGTTATTAATGAAACTTTGCCAGACCATAACTCAGTTACTACTGAGAATGGTCTGGTTTTAACCAGGCTAGAAACATTGTGTTCCCCCCAGAAACTTTGCGTTCTCTCACTAAATGTTGGCGTTCCCCCGAGAAATGTTGCGTTCTCTCGCAAAAAGTTTGCGTTCCCCAAGAAACTTTGCGTTCTCTCGCTAAATGTTGGTGTTCCCCTGAGAAACGTTGCGTTCTTTCGCAAAATGTTTTGCTTTCCCTCAAGAAACATTGTGTTCCCCCGAGAAACTTTGCGTTCTCTCACTAAATGTTGGCGTTCCCCCGAGAAATGTTGCGTTCTCTCGCAAAAAGTTTGCGTTCCCCAAGAAACTTTGCGTTCTCTCGCTAAATGTTGGCGTTCCCCCCAAAAAACGTTGCATTCTTTCGCAAAATGTTTTGTTTTCCCTCAAGAAACTTTGCATTCCCCCGAGAAACTTTGCGTTCTCTCACAAAATGTGTGCGTTCCCTTGAGAAAATTTGTGTTCTCTCGCAAAAAGTTTGCGTTCCCCGAGAAACTTTGCGTTCGCTTGCAAAATGCTGGTGTTCCCCAAGAAACTTTGCGTTCTCTCACAAAATGTTTGCGTTCCCTTGAGAAACTTTGCGTTCGCTTGCAAAATGCTGGTGTTCCCCCGAGAAACTCTTTTCTCATTGGAACGCAAATGTTTTTGCGAGGGAATGCAAAGGTTTTGCGAGTGAACGTAAAGTTTCTCAAGGGGAACGCAAAACTTTTGCGAGAGGTGGTAAAAGCATTGAAAAAATGGTTCCCCCTACCATCTCATATTCTTTCCATCACCATGTCCCTTTATGGGCTCCATACATTCAGATACTATTATAGTTTTTATTCATATTTTGAATTAGATTTATTTGAATATTTTCCATTTTCATTTTAGTTAAAGTTTTAATAATTTTGTTTTCTTTTTAAATTTGTGGTTTTTATTCATTTTGATTAATAGTTAAACTAAATGAAAATGAGGAATGTTGCCTTGGCAACTAACTTTAAAAAAAATTTATTTTATTTTATTTCAGTTAATGTTTATTTTATTTAAACCAACAAAATTGTTTTTATGGTTTTAGTACCAGTAATAACCCTGGAAAATGTTCACAGAAAAACACATCAACAATAAAAAGAATATAAGCCAATTGCACTGATAATTCCCATGTTCCCTCTCCCTGCAATTATTTGCATCACACTTTCAGAAAAAAAAAAAAAAAAAAACTCGCGAACAATGGCTCTGATGTTTTACATAAAGTCATTGCATAACAATGGGAGGTTTGTGGTCTTAGGTAGCACTGTATCTCTCTGAATGGCTCTTTGCAAACAAAAAGTGGAGCACCCAGGTCATTACAAATGACATTTCTGGCCAGAAGAGTGGGATAGAATTCCTTTGTCCATTAAAGCACTTTTATGGGGGTTTAACCGGCACATTCAGATGCTCTCCACTGGCTAAAAATTTTACTTATTTTTCTACCCCCCGCGGAACTGTTTTAAAACACTGCCCTCCATCTCAGAAGAACAACAAAAGAGCTGTCACATTGTAATGCTTCCTGACAGCCCAGGATAAGAGGCATAAGAGACAAAAACAACACAACTGTGAATACAGAACAGCCACAAAAGAGATTTGACAAATCAAGACCTGTGAATGGCCTCCTACTAAATGCATACAATTCTCTTCTAGAAAAGCATTGCATATGCAAAAAAAAAAAAAAAAAAAAAGTACTACAAAATGAGGGGGGGGTTTATGTATATAAACATACATTTACATGTTTTTTTTTTTTTTTTTTTTTTAAGAATACTTTGCTACACTTAGCAATACTGATCCATTTTGATGAGAAATTTTAAATAAAACAACTTTTTGGGGGTATAAAGTAAAATAAAATAATCGTACTTAATAAATATGATGTTTTATAGCGCCTTAAAGCATTCCATCTTGTTTGTTGTGTGTTAAATAACACAACATTTAAAATAAAATGATACATTTACATTAAACGTATAAATAAAATGACAATTGAAAAAGTCAAACGGTGCCTAAAAAGTCTAAATTAAGTTGACATCCTCATTTAACTAATTAAGGATATGAATAATGGACAATGATTAATCATATCCATGGATAACTTTAGCTATATATATATAGTTAAAGTTATCCATTAATATCATTAATCATTATTCATATGTGTGTGTACACACACACACACACACACACACACACACACCTTTATAAAACCCGTCTTTAAATTTCAACACAATCTTATTCATTGTAAGTTCCAGAGCTCAAACAGAAATGACGGTCATCACGACACACAAGCTCTTCCCGAGTTCTTCAATTTCTCATTTGCATATTAAAGCAAGAATTCCCTGCCTCAGTTAAAGACATTAACATACAATTTACAAGAGCGGAGCCACGGCTTCATAACAAAACCAAATATTCCAGACATGTCTTTTGTTCTGAGCGCAAGACACTGGCCTTTCAATGATCAAACTCTATGCAAATAAACCTTATTCATTTATATGGAATTTCATAATCCTTTTTTAATTAAGGGAAGTGTTTGAAGAGGCATAAACGCACACGGTCTGTTGATTACATGGAGTTTTTTTTTTTTTTTTTCTCTGTCCTTCTTTTTAAATCTGTTTACCTGAGAAAAACGAACAAGGGAACACATAAAAGAAGCCACTTTGCAAAACACTCCAACCTCTTGGAACATATCAATACTTTGATTTTTCTTCAAGGCTGAGAGATGCTCATATAGGGAGGAGAAATCCATATCAACATTGACTAGACCGGTTAATTACATTAGAGGCCATCTTGAGTCTGTTGGTGATGGGTCATCAAATTGCATGCAAACAAAACAAAAAAAAAAAGGTCAAAAGCATATTGTTATCAAACTGTGAAAGAGCAGGACAGAGATGTTGCGTCAGTGTCTGATTAAAAGAACTGCTGAGAAGTAGAAAAAGCACACACAAAATGCCCCCAATTGTGATATAAGATCGCACAAAACAACACACAAGTATTGTCTTTCTTTTGGCTTTATTCCCTCTAAAGTGAGACATTTAGGTTACATTTTTAATATATCAGAGACACAAATTCTGCATTTTACTGAACTTTTAGATACGTTACATAATCTTGTGACATAACATTAACCTAGAATGAAAAATAGCGAGATTTAAACATCATCGCATATATATATATATATGTATATATATATATATATATATATATATGTGTGTGTGTGTTTGTGTGTGATAGTACCATGTGATTTTCAGATATGATTTCTCCCTATCGTTTAAAAAATTACAAACTTAAAAACTTCAAAAGTTCAGTTTCTGCCTTAAATTATTAAGTCAAATTGGCTGTACAAGTCATTTCAACTCATAAGACAACTATAAAGTAATGAAAAAACATATGTTGGCATGATGATCTTATATCCTCTTTTTTTTTTGTACAGTTTATTACAAATTATTAAAAAATTATTAAATTTGCGAAATCCAAGAAGTAATATCATTCTGACCTTTTCTACAACATTAGCGGCCAATTCTGATGTAGTTTCATCGGATTTTTTTTTATGAATTTCGGCTATTTATTTTTGATGTTACTTAAATGTTTATTGCTAGAAACCCAGACAATCACAAAAATCTGGGTTTTAAACTGTAAACGGACATGTGCAACACTTTGGGGAAAATGGCAAAATTCTGAATTTTATTGCTGTCAGAACTGTTGGATTTGTTACACAAATATTTATCAAACATAAATTAAGTAAGCATGAAAAATAGCCCGTTAGAAACACCCTTTGGTCAGTGTCACTTTGACCCTCCCATTGAAAACCATTAAAAAACAAACAATACTCATAATTGTTTTAATAATTATGTATATAATTACATAATACAATTTTAGATATATTTAATGTTAATAAAAAAAATAAAAAAATAAAAACACAAATCAGGGTTTAATCTGTAGCGGATGTGTCCAACACTTTGGTAACAAAACAACAACAACAACAACAACAAAACAGTTCATATAAAAACGTAGTTTGAGTTTGACGGTCAACATTTCCTGAAGGTTAAGCTCCTCCTTTCACTGTCCATTTGTTGCAAAAGAGTCAGACATGCAGTGTTTCCACATTCAAGGACACCTTTTCTATATGTGTTTACATCAGGGTGGAATGCATTTGAATATATGCTTTGAAGGTGAAGATACAGCTGTGAAGGCACTTCTGCATTTTTGGGGGGCACTTTACGACCTCATTTAAAGGCTGACATCTCAAACACAGGAAGGAAGGAACCCAGAAGGGCTTTACAGTATCAAGAGGTCCACTTTAACTTCCTTTCTCCTTTTTGAACCAGCCTAAACGCCCAACATTGTCTTTGCTCTTTTATCAAATGTTTAGGATGGATGAATGCCCTTGTTATGACAAAAAAGAATAAAAAAAAAAATTAGAACATAAGATAAGATCAAATATTTCCAGTTGTTTTGTAGGACTACTGATATTAGGACTTAAAAATATAGGGGGGACGAGAAAGAAAGTTAGAGAAGGAGGGGTTGTCTTTACTTATGGGTGGTTGGGATTAGATCCTGGAAGTCTGCAAGATAATACATCAAAGGAAAAGCAGGAGAGCCCTGTGCTGTTCCCACATAGAAATCATCTTTACGCATAATGGCATTTTACAAGGGCCCTGCACTAAGGGTCTCGCAAAAAAAGAGGGGGCTGGGCCACTTCCCTGGTGTAATAAAACAGGCCGTGCCAAAAGTTTCATAAGCAATCAAATGGTCCTTATGTGCATTATAAAAGTCTACAAATCACATCCTTTTGGATTCGGAAAGCATGCATCTGACACGTCAGAGCCAGAGTTGTGTGCTTACTCGCGCTCCAAACTGAGAGGAAAACATTTACATATACACAAAGGACGAAGGAAAATTTCATGACGACAGAAATGAGGAGGGCAAAACAAATAAATGGAAGTTCAAAAACAAAACTTACTGTTTTTTTAGGAGTTCCATCTTAACTAGTTCTAACTCGGGGTTAATCAGTGTCAGTATTTGAAATGGACATTGTTTTCATGGATACTAGTGACTCATATAGGCAGAGGAGAGAATTACACCACATGTACTGGTGCCTCAACACACCCAGGAGTTTGGTTGTGATTTTGGTAGATGAATCTCACAAAAGCTGTAACCTTGCGGTATTATGAAAATGAAAAGAAATAGGAAATTTAATTTGACTTAATTACGATTTTTTTGACACGGTTTCCCTTCTTGTTTATCGTAATGTAAAAAATAATAATTCTGTAATATGACTATTTAAATAACTATTTAAAGCACAATGTATGAAAATAATGATTAGAATAATGATGGTTATACATCATTCATATACAATATTCAATGAGAATAACTATTGGTAATCAAAATTTTGAATTGGAAATGTGTGACATTCATCTATACAACGAATCCACTGATCTGAAGAACCAATAATTTAACATTAAGAATTTCTTTTTTTTTATTTGCCAAAGAACCATATAGCTTAACTAAACGTTTACAGCAAAAAAAGTAGTTCTTAAGAAGAAAAGGGTTCTTGTCTGAACCTATAGTGAAACAAAAACCACCCAACTTTTAGTTTTACAGAAGCTGTGAAGAAATGCGAAACGCAAATGTAGGGTCAGACTTCATTTTATCAACCAGGAATCGTAAAGTTGGCATTATGTACTAGAAGGGAGTCAGATTTGGCGGAGAGGAGGTAAAAAATAGGGACATGATGATGTCAAATGACAATTAAAGTTTTTACATTACATTTTGATGAAAGATGAACACATAACATAATATGCACTAATTAATTGTGTCCGATAAGACTAGGAACATACATTAAAGTCCCCATGAAATCAAATCAAATTTTTTTTTTTTTTTTTTGCTTTTAGTATGAATATGTTAGCCTTAACAGCCGGTTACTGTTAACTATAACCTATATGTGCTCCAAAACAATGACAAAATTTTGAACAAAAGCATTCAAAACTGGTCTCTCACTTCCACCAATATGGATCAGTGATTTTGATGACATCACTATGCACTTCAGTTCTCATCAGATTTCCTGTCCAATCAAATGCTCTCTAGAATCTGAAGCTCCACCCCCTACATTATAAATAGACGCAGAAGCCGCGACTAAAATCAGTCACTTGTTCATATTTACTTTTTTCTACATGGTGAATGACACAGTGCATATAGGAATAGGGATAGGGATAGGGATAGGAAACGATTCTGACAGTGTAAATATGCTTTCCATTGGGGAGAATGAACTCTGGTTTCACGTTAGTGTCCCGTGGACCGCAGCGGGCGCACAGTCTGCTCCGGACCAGAGACACGATAGCACAGAGCGGATCATATGTGCGATCACAAAACATATCGGACCCATTTCAATTCCACACAGAATGCTATATTTTAAAACTAAAATGCTATTTATAAACTAAACGCTATTGGCGATTTATAAAAAGGGGAGGAGCAGTTCAATATGTTCTTCCTGTTTCAGTGGAAATTTCGTCAATACATTGAATAATGCTGTGCGTTTCAAGGCACTCCAGTGGGCCTTTAAGAAAGTCAAAAGGGTCCGTTTTGATTGCATGTTGAATTCATAATGTTATATTCCTAAAAAAAAACAGTGCTAGTGAAACACATAATCCACCACAGCAAATATCTGTCACAGGTGAGCTGAGTATGATCCAAAGACGATGAGGTGTGATGCAGAATGAATGAATATAGAGACTTTAACGAACACCAAGAGATAAACGCACACAACAGAAGTAAGATAACATTAAAACTAGCAAAGAACTGATGACTTAAATACACAAGGAATGATAATCAACGGAACAGGGAACAGGTGTGAACTAATCAGAAACAATGACAACTACACAGGCAACACAGTAACCAGGGCTGTGTCTGATATCGCCCCCTATACCCTTAAATATGGCACTATTTGAGGGGAAAGCCATTTATGTCCGAAATCACAGTGGACATTATCAAGTGCATTTATTAAATCCCACAATGGACCGCAATAACGAGTGTACAACTGATGTACGCTACGCTCAATGGCTAGAGAATACCCATAATGCACTGTGACGGTGGCGCGCTGAATGAATTCCCACGTCTGACCAGAAGATGGCGCCCGCAGCTGAATCATCCATCCATCCATTTTCCAAACCACTGGTCCAATGTGGCTACAGCGTAATATCATACAGGTATAAAATCCTTTTTTAATTGATTATTAAATTGTTTAACTGAGGTTTATTCAAGCTAGCATCCATACCAGAGTTGAAAATAAATCTTTTCATTTCTACTGGAGCTAGTTTGCTAAGTTTCAAATGATTATTAAACAGCAAGAACAAACTGCAAAAACGGCGCACTCAGTGTCTGAATTCACTCACTCGTTCTCTTTCACTCCCTCAAGTAAACTATTTAAATGGACAAATGTAGGAGTTAGTGAATGAGGATATGGGTGCGATTTCAGACACAGCCAAGGACAACCAAGACTAGAAACTAGAAACAGAACAAGACAATAACTGTAAGGCCTTAGACACCGAGATTTTTCCAGATATCTGCTCACAGCACAGCTTCATGGAGCGCTGGATAATCAAAACATGGCACGTCTGACAGCGTTTGGCTTTTCTTCTGTTTGAACATCATTCATACGAAGTCACAGAGTGTTTTCTTCAGAGGGGAACAAGAGAGAGCGCGGTCAGTACTGAGCTGCTAAATCTATTAGCACTGACGGAAAAATCAATGTGCTCTTGTCCCTGTGAGACTCCCACTCAGATGTAGCCTTCACTTCCATGCAAACACACGGCTGTCTGAAGAATGCAGCGGGGGACAGTGACAGTGAGGTCGCCAAATATTGACTTGTGTCCAGTGGAGAGCTCATGCTTTTAGAAACATGAGGAAAGTGACCATCAGGTCAGAAAGAGTCTCTCTTTTAAGAGACTCAATTACTGTGACAGAGATCACATACTGGCAAATAACCAATCCAGATAACTCTGATGAAATCACTGAACAATTATAAAGTTATACTTATTAACAGCAAAAAAAGTACACATTCAGTTAATATTCATTATTTAACAAAATGTAATAAAAGATTATGAAAAATCTAACATTTAGCATATCAACACTCATCAAAGGCTGCTGGAATTTATTTCACGTGACGTGATCTAGCTGTTATGAAATCACTGATTAGTTCACCCAAAAATTAAAATTCTGTCATCATTTACTCACCCTCATGTTGTTCCTAAGACTCGTTCATCTTCCGAACACAAATGAAGATCTTTTTGATGAAATCTGAGAGCTTTCTGTCCCTCCATTGACAGCTACGCAACTACCACTTTGATAACTTTTTGAAGTGTCAAAGTGATAGTAGCGTGACGTTAGCTGACAATGGAGGGACAGAAAGCTCTCAGATTTCATCAAAAAGATCTTCATTTGTGTTCGGAAGATGAACGAAAGTCGTACGGGTTTAGAACAATGAGGGTGAGTAATTAATGAAATAATATTTGGGTGAACTATCCCTTTAACTGCAAACGTGAATCCAAGCAGAGCTAGTGGATCATGTAAGAGTGTGGTGACTTTCATTGTCAAGAAAACACTGTAGAGTACAGAATACACACAGAATATACAGTTAATAACTAAAATAAGTATACAAAAAAAATATTAATTTCGAAGAACTGAATCTACCGACGCACAACCAGCGCTGAAAATGGTTTCACGATTAAAAAGCATTTTCCCTACATTCAAGCAGTTCTGGTATAACAACCAAGAGGATATTAGCCATAAGTAAAATATGAAATGTGATTGTTTGTTGGTTGAAAACCGGTGCAAACAGGTGCTCTCCAGCTCACCCATCCACTGAGAGGAAGAGGTCACAGGCTTTATCTGGTTGGATTAGCTGAGCGTGAGTTTGTGGCGGGGGAAATGGCCTGATATGAGACTGGTGGTCAGACATAAGCACGCACAGGCAAAATGCAGCACTCATATTTCATACGTCTCCATCTGCATCTCTACAACTGCCTGAAAGATCTTATCTCGCAACTGTCACTGCAGGAAACGCGATAGTTCGCATGCATGTGTAGGCATTGGTTAACTGCTACAAGGTGGATATCAGCTACTGGCGCGAAATCAAAGATCATACGTGTAATATCTGCATGGTGCACTTTTATTTCCTAAATTACACTGAAAACATGAGATAAGAGATGACTGATGCGATGCCTTACCGAGATCTTTGTCTTTACAGTATAGCATTTTGAAGGTTGCACTGACATCTACAGGCAAGAAAAGGTTTTGTTTGTTAAAACAATTGAAACTTGTCGCAAAATATGTACTAGCTAAACTGTATTCTTCTATTCCCATTGAGAAATTCAGCGTGTTCCTTTACCAAATGGGAATAAACCAGTAAAACGCCACCGCTTAGTACACTGGCTTTGACTGGAATGAAATAGTTAGTCATAACAAGAATTCAACACGTAAAGGGATTTTTTGTGTGTGTGTGTGACAAAAATCCCTATAGATATTAGATGCACGCTATTTGAAAACTAGGCAACACTTTATAAGGTTTCATGTTATTAACTACATTAGTTAAGATGAACTACATATTATTAATAATAATAACAATAATCTTAAGTCAACTCAAAAGTTGAGTAGCCTATTAATATTAATGCACTGTGAACAATGAATTGTATTTTTATTCACCAACATTAACAAATGCTTTAAAAAATATTACTCATAGTTCATGTTAGCTAATGCATTATCTAATGTTTGCAAATGAGACCCTGTTGTAAAGTGTTGCATGAAAAATAAGTAGCCTATAGTTATTTAACAAACTTTTATATAAAGGCAACTTACGACTTATTTCAAGGCACAAGCAACCCGTTCAAGCTTGTGTAGCTAACATTAAAAAGTTTGGTGTCAAATGGATTTTAAAATGTTTTGGAAAGAAGTCTCTTGTGCTCACCAATACTGTAATTATTTGCAATTCCTGTGTATTTTCAGCATCATTACTCCAGTCTTCAGTGTCACATGATCCTTCAGAAATCATTCTAATATGCTGATTTGATAATAATAAAAAAAATATTATCAATGTTGAAACAGTTGTGCTGCTTCATATTTTTGTGGATACCATGATAAAAAAAAAATGTCAGGGTTCTTTCAGGTTCAAAAGAATAGCTTGTATTTGAAATATAAATCTCTTGTAACATTATAAATGTCTTTACTTTCACTTTTGATCAATTTAATGCATCCTTGTTGAATAAAAATCTTTTTTTTTTATTAAACCTTACTGACTCCAAACTTTTGAATGACTTGTTTCTTGAAGGGTTACTTTTTGGTTACCAGAGCAGTGTTTAACACTAACCACCTGAGAAACAGGAAATACACAAAAACACAACTTAAAAGGTAAAAGCAAGTCAAAAACTGAAAAAGAAGAATGTTTATTTTAGCCTACTGTAGAAGAGATTTGTCCACATTTGATTTGATGCATTACTTGAAAATGAAAATATGACACCCTGATCCATCATGGCAACCTCTACATGTTACATCATGCCAGCATAATCCAGAATCTCCATAATAACACATTTTCAACTTGTAAGATCAATTCACAACGTCTTTGTCAAACTCATAATTATAAGTTATAAACCGTTAATTTTATGAAAGCTCTGATTTCCACCAAAATGGCAGTGGCTCTGCTTTCTTTGTATTTCAATGTGAATTAAAGAAAGTAGTGATGAAGTATTTTGTTGTCATTACCAACAAACTTGCACACTGATTCATTTCCATGAACACCTCAGAGCCGAACGTCCAAGTCGCCATCTTATAATTACAGGAATTCCAACACAATGTGAATGAAGCATTAGTTGGATAAAGAAACAGGAAAAATAACCCCCCAAAAAGTTCATTTTAATATTATGATATCACAGTGACATCTCATGATTTGCATAACTACGAATCACTGATGTCCACTGTGTTGGAGTCTGAAAATATATGGTGGGGAGACAGAGAGTACTTAATAGCCTGCTGGTCTTGTGTTGAAATCGACAGAGGGAGACTATGAACAAGAATGGTCCCCGGTGGACCAATATCTAAACTGTCTTCAGGCATAGCGTCCTCTGAGTGCTTGGACATGTCCTGAGAAGAGGCACCGTCAATGTTCAGTGGTTCCTTTGTGGCGGCGATCGACGGATTGGTCTCCGTTACCACCGTAACCTCAGTCCCGCCCTCCTGGATGAGCTTGTGGAGGCTTTCCAGGTCAGAGCAGGACGTGATGAAGGTGTGTGTGCCATCGGAAGCTGATGCAGAACAGGAGGCGATGAAGTTTTGAGTGCTGGTCTGAGGGGCGGTTTCACCGGGACTGATTTGAGTGAGTAAAACCGTCTGGTGCCCGAGTCCGCCTTCTGGTGCCAGCATGTTGACGTGCTGTATTACAGGGTTCAAAAGCACGTCGTGATCATCCGGACCGAGCAAAACTGCTCCCGCCTTTGCAGCGGAAGCCTGAACAAAAGTAGCCTCCGGTCCTAAAGAGGGCGCCACAATGATCTTAAGATGCGTTGTGCTGTAGGAAGACGGCGAATCGGTTGCAATAGGGGCAAATCCTGCGTTTTCTACGGGTTGTTTGGTAACAGTTTGTGATTCTTGATTATGACTTTGTTGTTGTGCGTTACTGTTATGCTGCCTCTTGTGGCTGCGAAGAGAATCCTCCCTGACGAACGAAGCCTCGCACAAGTCGCAACGAAACGCCCGCGTTGCCTCCAGTCTCGCCCGGTAGCGTGAGCTAAGAGGTTTGGGAGGCTCCTCCCCCGTCCCGCCCTTACCCTGCCTGTCCGGTTTATCCGCATGACACTTCCTCCTGTGAATTAACAAATTACTGCGCTGCTTACTAGCAAACGAACAGTGCTCGCATTTAAAGGGCCGTTCGTCCGAGTGCACGCGCTCGTGGATCTTGAGCGCCCCCTTGCTGGAGCAGGAGTAACTGCACTCGCTGCACTGCAAAGGCTGGGCCGGCTGGTGCTGGCGGGAATGGTGTCGCAGGATGGCTTTGGTGGAGCACTGGAAGTCGCACTTTGAGCAGCGGAAGGAGTCGGAGGCGCTGTGCTTCAGCTGCACATGCGATTTTAAATTGGCCTTCATGGCACAGCGATACTCACAGAGATCACACTTATACGGCTTCTCGCCGGAGTGAACCCGGCTGTGACGCTTCAGGTCGGAGTTGATCTTGAATTTGGCGTCGCACTGGTTGCACTGGAACGGGGCGTCACCTGAGGAGGAAGCATCCAGACATGTGAACTGAACACAAATAACACAATTTTTACTACCGGTTCTGATAATTCACAAAAAAAGGAATACTATTTAGGGGCTTTCGCACCGGGTAGTTATAGGAACTAGCCACCAGGGTGGTTCTCCGACAACTACATTTTCGCCTAGGGCCATTTTCCTGGTTGCATTCGCACCACCAGTATCCACCTTATTTTTCACATAAAAGTGTGCGTGGTCATTTGTAAATTGAATGTATCTGGCTTCCGGTGTCATCCGCTTCCAGTTATTTTAGCTGTACAAAAAAGCTTGTTATGCTGCTTGATATTGCAACTGGTATTTCTTACCCTATTATTTTAATGTAGTGGCTTACTTATAAACATGCTGGTTTGTAGCGCAAAAACAGTTTTACCATTTACTGCAGTTTGTTATTCTTCTCGTTATTTTCCTATAGCGGCTAATGAACCGTAAGTCTAACACATTGAAAAAAGGCCTCGTGTTTATAATTGTGGTCTTACAAACTATTCAACTATTCAAACGTTCTGGGAAAATGTTTTAAGATAAAAACTGAAAGAGTTGTCGGACGCTTAGTGATGATGACGTTGAAGTTGCGCGACAGTGGTGCAGTTCGTTTATAGCCTACCTTTAGCTTTTTACTTCTGGCGACTGCATTTAGGCTTCAAAATTCATGAAAGTTGTGTTCATGAAACCAGTGTGATGCGAACTGCCGGTTGGCCAACAAAGTGACATCATACCTGGACTACTCTATTGTGCAGGGTTAGACCCTACTCTGAAGTAGGAGGTGATTTAGTTCCCCCAAAAGGCGTTCCTAGAACTAAAAGTGTTCCCAGTTCCTGAGGTGGGATCTCCCACCATTAGTTCTAGGAACTATGAAAAGGTTCCTCCGGTGCGAAAGCCCCTTTAATTACCAACATACTAATCAAGCTAAATAAAAAGTGCAATTTTTGTAATGTACACGGCTGTTTAAAAAAAAGATACTATTTTGTAATTTTATAAAATTATTTTGGAAAACTTAATGATGTAACTATATAAAATTATATAATTGATTGTGTGTGTTCTCAAACAAGAAACAGGAAAACAGTTTTATCTGATTAATCTTCTAGCAAGTTTCACATGCAAGTGTAAATTCTCAAATATCAGTAGTTCCTGGAAATGGTCTGTGGCAGCAAAAAATAAAACTTCTAGAAAAACACTTGATTTTTTCGGTCCTTTTAAAGATTTTAGTATATCTTTTATTTTTTATTACTTATATATAAGTTACAATTTTTTAAGTTGTTATATACAGGTCCTTCTCAATAAATTAGCATATTGTGATAAAGTTCATTATTTTCCCTAATGTAATGATAAAAATTAAACTTTCATATATTTTAGATTCATTGCACACCAACTGAAATATTTCAGGTCTTTTATTGTTTTAATACTGATGATTTTGGCATACAGCTCATGAAAACCCAAAATTCCTGTCTCAATAAATTAGCATATTTCATCCGACCAATAAAAGAAAAGTGTTTTTAATACAAAAAAAAAGTCAACCTTCAAATTATTATGTTCAGTTATGCACTCAATACTTGGTCGGGAATCCTTTTTGCAGAAATGACTGCTTCAATGCGGCGTGGCATGGAGGCAATCAGCCTGTGGCACTGCTGAGGTGTTATGGAGGCCCAGGATGCTTCGATAGCGGCCTTAAGCTCATCCAGAGTGTTGGGTCTTGCGTCTCTCAACTTTCTCTTCACAATACCCCACAGATTCTCTATGGGGTTCAGGTCAGAAGAGTTGGCAGGCCAATTGAGCACAGTAATACCATGGTCAGTAAACCATTTACCAGTGGTTTTGGCACTGTGAGCAGGTGCCAGGTCATGCTGAAGAATGAAATCTTCATCTCCATAAAGCTTTTCAGCAGATGGAAGCATGGAGTGCTCCAAAATCTCCTGATAGCTAGCTGCATTGACCCTGCCCTTGATAAAACACAGTGGACCAACACCAGCAGCTGACATGGCACCCCAGACCATCACTGACTGTGGGTACTTGACACTGGACTTCAGGCATTTTGGCATTTCCTTCTCCCCAGTCTTCCTCCAGACTCTGGCACCTTGATTTCCGAATGACATGCAAAATTTGAGCAACCACTGAGCAACAGTCCAGTGCTGCTTCTCTGTAGCCCAGGTCAGGCGCTTCTGCCGCTGTTTCTGGTTCAAAAGTGGCTTGACCTTGGGAATGCGGCACCTGTAGCCCATTTCCTGCACACGCCTGTGCACGGTGGCTCTGGATGTTTCTACTCCAGACTCAGTCCACTGCTTCCGCAGGTCCCCCAAGGTCTGGAATCGGTCCTTCTCCACAATCTTCCTCAGGGTCAGGTCACCTCTTCTCGTTGTGCAGCGTTTTTTGCCACACTTTTTCCTTCCCACAGACTTCCCACTGAGGTGCCTTGATACAGCACTCTGGGAACAGCCTATTCGTTCAGAAATTTCTTTCTGTGTCTTACCCTCTTGCTTGAGAGTGTCAATGATGGCCTTCTGGTCAGCAGTCTTACCCATGATTGCGGTTTTGAGTAATGAACCAGGCTGGGAGTTTTTAAAAGCCTCAGGAATCTTTTGCAGGTGTTTAGAGTTAATTAGTGAATTCAGATGATTAGGTTAATAGCTCGTTTAGAGAACCTTTTCATGATATGCTAATTTATTGAGACAGGAATTTTGGGTTTTCATGAGCTGTATGCCAAAATCATCAGTATTAAAACAATAAAAGACCTGAAATATTTCAGTTGGTGTGCAATGAATCTAAAATATATGAAAGTTTAATTTTTATCATTACATTATGGAAAATAATGAACTTTATCACAATATGCTAATTTATTGAGAAGGACCTGTATATATATATATATATATATATATATATATATATATATATATATATATATATACACATACATACACACACACTGTATATAATGCATTATATTTACACTCAACCGTAAAAGGTTTGATTTCTCTCAATTCTCATCAAGGCTGCTTTTATTTTTATTTGATGAAAATACAATAAAAACTGTAATACTGTGAGTTATTACAACTTAAAACATTTTATTATAACTTTTGCATTTTAATAAAATGTAATTTATTCATGTGATGGAAAAGCTGAATTTTCAGCATCATTAGTCTTCAGCGTCACATGATCCTTTAGAAATCATTCTAATATGCAGATTTACAGCTCGACAAACATTTCCGATTTGTATCAATGTTGAAAACAGTTGTGCTGCTTTATATTTTTGTGAAAAGTTCAAAAGAACAGCATTTATTTGAAATAGTAATCTTTTGTAACTTTGTAAATGTTTCTCTTATGATCAATTGAATGCATCCTTGCTGAACAAAAGTGTCAATTTCTTTAAAAAAGAAATAAACATCTTACTAACCCCAAACCTGAGTGTAACTGGCATAATCCCCAGCTGTCCTCACCTGTGTGAGATCGGAGGTGAACGGTCAGCTGGCTGGAGTTGCGACTGGCGTAGGGACATATCTGACACTTGAAGGGTCTCTCGTCGTAGTGGATACGCAGATGCTTCTTCAGGCTACTGCTGTCGGCCGCCGCGTACGGACAGTGCTTACACTTGTGTGGTTTCTCTCCCGTGTGCAAACGGCTGTGGAGATTCAGCTTATCGCGACGACTGAAACGTTTATGACACAGTTCACACTCGAAAGGCCTCTCGCCTGTAGAAAGGAGACAGATCTCAGCACTTTAATGTTCATCTGGCATCATTTTGATAATGTCAGATAAGTGTAAGATGAACACACAGAATGGAAATTACTTACCAGTATGTGTTAACATATGTCTCTCCATGTCTTTTTGGCCATACTGAGTTTTGAATGTACAACCTAAGGGCACAAAATGAAATAAAACATCTTTTAAGCTCCATATAGTACAGATTTTTAATACCTTAAAGGGTTCTTAGCTCGGTTCTGTCAACACTGCATCATTAAACATCATCGTTTAGCGCCTCAGTACTTGAGCGAGCTCTTAACGCATTATAGTCCTTCATGTTTATTGCGATCTCAAAATTCTGCCCAGGTGATAATACCTAGAATATCAAAATCAACTGCAGGCTGTAGATCCTTCTCCTATTTAGCACCTAAACTCTTAACCTTGTTCGGGAAGCAGTCACACTCCTTCAGTTTAAATCTAGACTAAAAACACTCTTTAAACTGGCTTACACATAACAAATGATCACATTTCTATAATTCACATCCATTAGATTGTTAGGCTGCATAAACTAGGTCAACCGGAACCAGGAGGACTTTCAATAACACCCGATGTACACATTACATCATAAGAAGAATGGCATCTATGCTAATACAAGTCTCTCTGTTTATCCTGAGGTTACCATAGTCAGCCGTATCCGGTCCGTATCCAGATCAGATGGAGGACCTGTGTCTAGACATGATCACAACGCATCCCTGAATGTCAGAAGAGACCATGTCTACTAGACAATCCCCTGTGAAGGCCTCGTCGACACGACAGCCATCGGCACAGAACCTCAGCAAAGACCACAAGAACCAAACAAGTCCTCCGCACAGACCTATGACCAGCTTCAGCAAAAGAAACTGGATGAATATTTGAATGCTACTGATCCACAATCTCGGTAATTCTGACTTCTGAATCATAATCGCACCATGTTCGTTCGTTGGCCAGAGGAGAACTGGCCCCCCGACTGAGCCTGGTTTCTCCAAAGGTTTTTCCTTCATTCTGTCACCCGATGGAGTTTGGGTTCATTCCCACTGTCGCCTCTGGCTTGCTTAGTTGGGGACTATTAATACTCAACAATATTATTGATTTGACTGCACTGATGCTGTAGGATGAGAACTGAACTGAGCTGATCAATGACATCACTGTTTTCTGCAGAACTGCTGTAGTTGAAATTAACTAATTCAATAATTGATGATCTTTACAATGAAACTGAATAAACACAGACTTCTGACTTCAGCTGAACAATGGCACTATTTTCATTTAGAGATGCTGTACAGCCAAAATGAATTCTGTTTGCATCATTGTATCATTTGCTTTATGCTATGCTTTGAAACAATCTGTGACTTGACTATACCCTTTTACAAAGTCTTTATTTTGTTTTTGGTGTCTACTAGAATTGCTTTTCATGCTTAAATGTTCTCAAAAAAATATTTTTTACATATTTTTTCTTCCCAGTCTGTCAGTAACGTTCAGTTTACTTCCTGTCTCTATAAAGCCCCTCCTTCTGAAAAGCGCTGTGTGCTCTGATTGGTCGGCTGGATCAGTGTTATGATTGGGCAACTGCTTTGAGTGTGCTTGGGAAATGTCAAGCCCCTTACCATAACTGTGAGTTTCAACCATAGACTGTAAAAAAAGATCTGATGAAAAGTGAAGCCGCCAAAGTCCTAATATGGCGCTGACATCTTGCACAGATTTGGGACCCGAGTCTGCGCAGTAGTGAACGCGGGACCTGCTTCGGCGCAGTAGTGAGCAGGAAGTAAAGCCGGGATCTCAAGGTCCCGCCCTCACTCCCGCAGAAACGGTTACTCCAAAGTTTACTGTGTGAAATAAACAGTTATGGACATTTATTAAATTAAAGTTGAAGCTCCAATCTCCTCCCGAAAATCCCCCAAAAAGTCAGTTGGTGCCTTGGTGACTACTTCGTTAAGAGAAGCTGTCAATCACAGCTGACATCATGACGTCACATTCCTGTTTTTATAGCATCAAATAACGAACTAAAATCAAACTTATAAAAAAAAAAAACGAACACTTAAACTTTAATCAGTGAAATAAAAACTACCTAAAATGACAGAAAACATATTTGAAAATGTTTTATTTGAAGTGTAATTTGATTGTTTCGTTTCCATCGTGTCCATTAGACCAGTGGTTCTCAACTCCAGTCCTCGGGACCCGCTGCTCTGCACATTTTGTATGTCTCCCTTATTTAACACACCTGAACCAGATCATCAGCTCGTCAGGAGAGACTCCATGAACTGATTTGAGTGTGTCAGATAAGAGAGAGCAGAATGTGCAGAGCAGCGGGGTCCCGAGGACTGGAGTTGAGAACCACTGCATTAGACTTCATGGGGAGGCGGGGTTTATGACCTATACTGGGACCAGCCACCGGGGGGCGATCGAGGCGCTTTGGCTTCACTTTTCAGCACTTGTGCGGCACGCTTGGTTTCAACCAAGGGGGTAATCCATCAGCCGGAAACCGAAGCTTCCGCGGGCGCCGCCATTGATTAGCAGACCCTCACCTGCTGTTAGCATTACATTGACTCCCATTCATTTTGGCGTCACTTTGACAGCGAATAACTTTACATCTGAGGCGTTTAAAGACTCCATTTGTCCATTATTTAATTCTAAAGAAGCACGAAAATGTATAAAAGGCTCCATTACCTTATATCTTACGTTATGGCCCCGTAGAAGCAGTTTTTGTAAAAATAGGCTAACGATTGCGTCATAACCACGCGACTCTCTGTCGCACAGTAGAGAATTACCGTATGGACAGGAGGAAAAGCTTGCGGGCAATTGGGGGACGTGGAGGCAAAATGACAAAGTAATTAATCAGAATACTTAGCAAAAGTTTCTCCTGCTCCTAGCTCATGGACACCTCCTACTCACACTCTCAGTCTCTGCAAGTTTCGGAAGGGAATGATTCAGATTTCTCTTGGCACAGCTACTAGAAGACAGACGGGTTGCTCACGTCACATCTACGTCGTCAAGCTCAGTTTGAGTCTGCGCAGTACGCTCGACCATCAGGAAGTGAGTGCTTCTAATTGACTTCTCGTTTCTCCGTTGAAGTCTATGGGGTGGCTGTGTCCATTTCTTTTACTGTCTATGGTTTAAACACACTACTAACTAACTCAACCAGGCCCCGCCCCTTTATTTTGCATATGACTTGGGCGGGAATTATTTAAATGAAGAATATTGTGACGTGTTTGTACCCGAAAAGTCTTCAAGACTCTCAAGGTGTTTCCGGGAGTTCAGAAACAGTTAATGATATAGAGAATGACTACTTTTGGAGTGACTTTTTCATGCTCAAACAGCAACATTACACACTAAAGAAAGTTGAACAAGTAAAAAAGCATAACAGGTCCTCTTTAAAATAAGAAATGCAATGTTGTTGCTGACACTTACCTGAGAATGTGCATATGTGTCTTTTTTGAGTTAGTGCAGGTTTCAGCTTTTTGGACGGGGTTTTCTGGGCTCTGGTGAGGGTCTTCTTGACTTTTGGTACACATGTCTGAAATGACTCTAAAAAATGCTTTCATGAATAGTAAACAGTGCAGTCTACTATATACCGAGGATTTATGACCTTTAAAGTGACATGGTACTTGGAGGTGAAACTCACCACTGGATCCACTGTTTCGGGCTGATATATGAGTCGAGGGGATCTGGCAGCAGTTTTGCTTGTGTGCAAAAAAGAGCTCAACGTTGTTGTATTGCTGTTTGCAGAAGCCGCAGATGTGGATGTCAGGACTCACTTCTACTAATAGGTGGTTTATTCCTGTGAATTAACATCAAATAAATATAAAAGGGGGGGAAAACATTGTAGTACCTAACAGGGGTTAGTCAATAAAACTGAAACACTGACCAATATAGTGTTGGAGGATTCATGACTATATATCTGCGGTCTGGTGGCCAATCTTCACTGATTTTACTTTCCCTCAGTGAGAGCAGAGTGTGAAGGTTGAATTAGCAGACCAATAGCACAGCTGCACATAAAATATTGCAATCCACACAACATAATAGGAGACATATCAGAGTTCAAATTGTTGGTGTGTCATCTGTGACCCGGACAGCAAGTCTTTGTGGTGTATCGAGAGCCACGGTATCCAGAGTAATGTCGGACGAACCACATCCAACAGGACTAAGTGTCGTCGCAAGAGGAAGATGTCTGAAAGGGCTGTCCAGGTACTAACCTGGATTGTATACAATAAACATAAAACCACAGCTTCCCAAATCACTGCAGAATCAAATACGCACCTCGACTCTCCCGTTTCCACCAAAACTGTTCATCGGGAGCTTCACAGAGTCAATATTCATGGTCAGGCTGCTATACTCAAACCTTTGGTCACTTGTGAGTCATGCCAGTGCCAACTATCAGTTCTATCAGAGTGCAAATTAGTGCAAACTATCAGAGTGCAAACTATCAGAGTGCAAATCTTAGGGTGTGGACAATGTTAAATATCTAATGTTCTCTGATGAGTCCACTGTCTTTCCCACATTTTAACACACAGACTGTTTCTGCCAAGAGTGAAGACATCAGTGATGGTTTGGGCTGCAATATCATGGCATTCCCTAATGTGCTTAAGAGAGTAGGGACTACTGAATCATTCACCATTAATTAACATTTTTGGGTGAACAATCCCTTTATGTTGTAAATGTCATTACCAAGACGAATTGAAGCTGTATTGGCGCGCAAAAGGACCTACACCATACCAATACATTATTGTGGTCTAAA
>CM038640.1:27635679-27675679 GCA_021554675.1 Leuciscus idus | reverse complement strand
AGCCTATCAGAAAAGTCCAGGATGTCTAATGTTCACAAGTTTATTAACAAAACAACAAACAAACACGTTCACCGCAGTGGACAAAGCCGAATATATTATTCATTATTATTAGGGTGATCTGAGTCGCACAAAACAAAATCATTCAGATAGTATATATGTATCTATCCCCGTTAGCAGAGGACATACTGACTAGCACATTTATTTCTCTGAGTTATATTCAATAAAATATTTACATATAATTCTTAGTCACCTCAGGCCATTCTGCTCAGGTTGTGGTGTGAAGGCTGTGAGTAATCCCACTCATCATTAATTTACGTGCCATTTTTATTCCCTTATGCTGTGATTCAAAGGCAGATCAGATTCGGTTTTTCACATATTGTGAAACAGATGAAATGAAAGGCACCGTCATGAATGGACTGACACTATTAGTTGTAATATGTAAATAAAAAATGCTTTACCACATCAAACATCTAATATATATATATTAGATGTATATGACATTATAGTGCTTTTAATACTCTGTTGATGATTATATGCTGTCAGGTGTGAGTTTAGATATGGCAGATCTGAGTCAAATCTTGAACCAAATCTCGAAAATATGTTTTTATATATTATAATCAGTGACTCATTAGAAGTAACTTGAGTTACGTAATCAGATTACTTTTTCCAAGTAATTAGTAAAGTAACGCATTTCTTTTTCAATTTACAACTAAATATCTAAGTTATTTTTTCAAATAAGGAACGCTAGATACTTTTTCACATTTATTAACTGACTGACAGCTCTCCTGTCCCCATTTTGAGAGAAATACAGTGAGGTGTTGTGTTCGCTGTGTGTGTGTGTGTGTGTGTGTGTGTGTGTGTGTGTGTGTGTGTGTGTGTGTGTGCGTGCTGTGTGAATATGATGGTTATTTTAGTTCTAGACTAAATGTGAACATGCATTTACTCATCTCACTTGCACGAAAACATTAAGTATTTCTCAAAATGAATAAAAACAATTTGGAATTTTTTGCAAAAGTTTTATAACTAACTATTAAATGACACAAATATACTTTATGTATTTAATCTCACTTTATTAACCAGTGTCTTTGCTGCTGACCTTCAATTATCTAATTCAACCATACATATAAGCAAAAATTACTTTAGATTAGATTTAGAAATAAAAGTGTTAGGTGAAAGGTTTGTTTGAGTGGCGCCCTCTACTGTACAGGAATAATTATGCATTTCCTTCAGCCTGAGGATTATTCACTTCACTTCTGGTGTGAAAGGGCCTTAACATTTGCCAAAAATATAACTTTTTTTGTTGTTATTAAAAAAACAAAACAAGCAAGCCCAGCCCAGATGAGAAAAAGTAACGCAAAAGTAATGACACGCATTACTTTTCATAAAAAGTAACTAATGGCACTTTTCCACTACACAGTACCAGCTCGCCTCGGCTCGGCTCGACTCGACTCGACTCGGCTCTGTTTGGTTTTCCACTGTGTAAAAGTTGTACCTTTTTTTCGTACCACCTCTGGCGAGGTTCTAAGCGAGCTGAGGCGAGCTGAGGCGATACTAAAATGTGACGTGAAAACACGGCAGACTGCTGATTGGTCAGAGAGAATCGTCACTATTCACTGCGTCATCATTGCACGCGTCAGACGGAGTATCCTGAATAAAAAACAACAAAAACAAAAACATCCAAAAACAGCATACACTCGATTTCCTCCATTGTCCTGTGTGTGTGGGTAGCGGGTGTGTGTCGCGTAAAAGATTAAGTCACGGCAGTTTCCTGCGGCGTCGCTATGACGACCAGGTACTATTGTGGAGGTATTTCTGCAATGGAAAACGGAGCGAAAAGCGAGCCGAGCCGAGACGAGTCGATACTGGTAATGGAAAAGCGCCATAAGTAACGCAATTAGTTACTTTTTTTGGGAGTAACGCAATATTGTAATGCACTACTTTTAAAAGTAACTTTACCAACTGATTATACTAATATATTTTTGTAAAAATAATATTAATAAATGTACATATTAATAATAATTATTTGTTAAAATGATGTAAAACACAACAATAAAAATAATGATTAATTAAAAACAAATAAATTATAATTAAAATCACACATTCAAATATATGATATATTTCATGAATATATACCGTATATTAAAATCAAATATTAAAAAAATGTAAAATGTTTATACATTATAATAAAATTTGAAATGTTGAGGCATTACAAGTAATGCAAGCTAAGTAATCAGATTACTTTTTTCAAGTAACTAGCAAAGTAACATTACTTTTAGATTGACATCAAAGTATCTGAGTTACTTTTTCAAATAAGTAACTCAAGTTACTTTGTTTCCCCTGTACTGACTGACAGCTCTCCTGTCCTCATGTTGAGAGAAATCGTAAGTTCAGAGGCGCTGTTTGTAAACATGATGGACTAAATACGAACATTTACTCATCTCACTTATGCAAAAACTGATTCAGGATTCCTCAAAATGAATAAAAACAGTGAAATGCAAACTCACAATATTACACAAACCTGCAATAATTAATATGTTAAATGGCACAAATGTACTTTATGTATTTAATCACACTTTATTAAACAATGTCTTTGCAGCTGACCTTCAATGATCCAATTATATCCATAATCAGCAAAACGGATTCAGATAAACATCACATTTGTGTTTCATATTCATTGTTGAAATAAAAGCGTTGAACTTTCTTCTCCTGCTTCATATTCTTCTGTGGTCCAGGATTGTTTGAGTGGCGCCCTCTACTGTACAGCAGTGAGTTTACATTTCCTTCAGCCTTCATTTTTGGTGTCAAAGCGCCTTAAAGGTACAATATGTAAGAATTTTGCATTAAAATATCCCAAAATCTCAAGGCCAGTGTTATATATTTTGTTAAGTTGATTACTTACAATATCCCAAATGTTTCCAACTATTTTTAAATCGTGAGAAAATTGCGATTTTAACCAAGGAAACGGGGCGTTAGAGCAGGGGTGAGCTGGGAGTCGCCAATCAATTGCGTCATATCCGCGTTACCCTCGGTTTCCTCTCGTACTGCGTGGAGTCCTGGACAAATGCGGAAGTTGTAGTTGTAGCGTCTATCAAGCTACAAACGTTAGCTTGTTTCTTGCATTCGTTATGGAACACAATTATTCTTTACCGATTGCAGCTGGTTCTGTCGACAAAGCATAGTTTTAATTTTATATTTTCCAAATGTAGCATTCGGTAATAGTTATGTTTATGTAAGGAAAGTATTATTGCTTTAGATTTGTGTTTAGTTTATTTCCATTGTTTATCACGTCTGGTGTTTATGGCCATGTAAATAATAAACATAGCATGTGTTATACATAAAGATTAATCAGTATTTTGGCAAATGATGTGGGCATGTTCGAATGTACTTTTACAACAATTGTTTAGAACACGTAAAACTGCGCAGCGTTATCACAACAACGAATTCAACAAATACAGTAACATCTATGATAACCAATTTAGTATTAAACCTTACTTTTCTTGCTGTTAATTCATTTTAATGAAATAAAAGTGTGATGAGGTTTAAGAGTCAGGAAGGAAGAAGACAGGGGTCGGCGTGACTGGGACTCGTACTTTATTAAAATAAAGCAAAACAAACAAAAGCCGCGCACAACGCGCATTCACCGTGGCAACCGCGACGGCACAAAACAGTTCAAAAATGAGAGCTCGGATCCACCGGTTTTCTTCCTCTGCGTCCAATTTTCTCTCCAGTCTCTCTCTCGTTCCAGCGCGGCTTATAAGCGGTCTCTCCACGCCAATAATACTGCAATAAGACACAGGTGTTCGTCATTTGCACTTGACCTACTTGCTCGTCTCTTCTCTCTCCCATCACAGACCGCGCTGAGCCACGCCCCCCTCGCCACAAAAAGCATGTCATTAAACGCAACATTTATAAAAATAGAACTTTACTTCATCCATGAACATGATTTTTCGATTCCCGTCTGACTGATTTACATCCACGGTGGAGTTTAAAACGACAGTTCCCATCATTCCACGCTCCTTCACATCGTCATCAAGCTACGCCGTTGTTGTTGTTTGGAATGTAGCGCCCTCTAGCGGCAAAACATTCTTGCATATTGTACCTTTAAGATTTGCCAAAAACAATTTTTTTTTTTTTTTTTTTTGTTATTGAAAAGCAAACAAGCAAGGCCAACCCAGGTGAGTAACGTAACTCATTACTTTACATAAAACGCAAGTTACTTTTTAGGGAGTAACTTAATATTGCAACGCATTACTTTTAAAAGTAACTTTCCCCAATGCTATATATGTAGTTTTTTTTTATCTAAATAATATTAATAAATGCATAAATAATTATGTTTAAAAATGAATTAAAAACAACAACAATAATAATTATAAATTATTATAATAAACATTTAAATAAAATTTTATTAAAATTTTATAAAGTATTTTAAAATTTATTTTTTATTTTAAACAAATTTATATAAAAAATTATAATTAATTTTATAATTATAAAATTATTATTATTTTATATTTTATAATATAATTATTAAAAAAAATAATCATTAAAATAAATGATTATTATTATTATAAGACCAATTATTATAACGCTTTATTATTATAATGCATAATTTTCTATAAAATAATAATAACGCTACACTTTTCCCATTAAACAACAGCATAGTGACTAAAGGCTCTCAAGCTGCATAAAAGACCTTACATGTACAGCAGTGAGACGTGAACATAGTGCACAAGTTTTGGGATGACATGAGGAATGATAACAGAGATATGAATGCTGATGAACTTGTCTAATCAGTTGCCTTTTTGGGTTTGTCACAAGGTACTTAAAGAAATTTAACGAGACATCCTTAAAACCTTAAGAGCTTATTTACTGCAAATCATTCTTGAGCAATGTCTGACAACTTCCACCGCACGCATTAGCAGAATTACAACAGACCGTAATACTGACTTAATCAACGACGTGCTTTAAAGAAATATTTCACAAGAACTGTGGGATTCCCCACGGGACCATTTTTGATCATCTATTTAAGTTCTTGCAATTCTCAGCCGCCATAATTTCTCAACATCCCATAAACAAATGTTATGCCGTGTTTACATTATTTGTCAGATGGCTCTGTTTCCTGGTTGTTTATTATGGAATATGGGGGCAGGGATGGAGCATGTTTCAACATCTCCTCCAACAGATAAAAGAGGATCAGGACGAATTAATTGAATGAAAACGTGAGTCAGCACAAGATGAAAGGAAAGATGAACATGGAGACACCTGTAAACTAAACGTTTCTGTCTGGGACATTCTCATTTGAAGAGCCACGCCAGGTTTCACTCAGCCTAAGGTTAGATCAACAGCGTCTCGCTAAATAATATCAGCAAAACTGGGCCGAACGGCGGGGTGATGTGTTTATGACGTGAGGAGGAACAGGAAAAGACGTTGTGAAGGTCCATGTTTGGTTTGAGCTGCATGATAAATTATACACACATGTAAGAGTACGAGTCGTGTTCAACGGCTGTTATCATTACATCAGATAAAACCAGGCACTGTCTGGAAAACATCAGATCTCGGTGGACAAAACACACTTACTTATGCACACTGAACATGCATGACTCTGTTGTTTTCATACAAAGCAAATCATCATTTCTTCAGACTTTGTGCACTTTTAGAATAATAAAAATAAAAAAAACTCTGATTGTCCCCAAAGAAAGTTTTTGTCAGATTTCTGGGAACATTTTTGTCCCCAAACTATAGCTAATCAAACTGACTACACATACTTTCAAACAGAGGTTATTATATTTAAATAATAATAATCATCAATGAATTATTATAATGCTTTATTATTATTATTATTTTATATTACAGTGTATTATACATAATTTGCAATAATGATAAAAATAATGCTTTATTATTATTGTATTATTTCATATTACAGTATATTATGATACATAATTAGCAATAATAATTATAATAGCAATAATAAATGAATTATTATGCTTTGTTGTTATATTATTTTATATTGCAGTATATTATTATACATAATTTGCAATAATAATAATTATAATAATAAGTAACTAAATAAATAATTATAATGCTGTATTATTATTATTTTATATTACAGTATATTATACATCATTTGCAATAATGATAAAAAAGAATGCTTTATTATTATTGTATTATTTCATGTTACAGTGTATTATGATACATAATTTAGAAAAAAACTATTATGCTTTATTCTATTATTTTATAATACAGTATATTATGATACATAATTAGCAATAATAAATTAATTATTATGCTTTGTTGTTATATTATTTTATATTGCAGTATATTATTATACATAATTTGCAATAATAATAAGTAACTAAATAAATAATTATAATGCTGTAGGCTATTTATATAATTTTATATGACAGTATATTATACATAATGATAACAAACAAAAAATAAATATAATGCTTAATTATAGTAAAAACAGTATATTATGATGCATAATTTGCAATTATAATAAATAAATAATTATAATGATTTATTATATTATTTTATAACAATATATTATCACAACATTTATAATAATAATAATAAATACATTTTTATAATGCTTTATTATTATTATTATTATTTTATATTATAGTATAATTTGTAATAAATAATAATAATAATTATTAAATTATATAATAAAATATTATTTGTTTATAATATATCTATATCTATATATATATATATATATTTTTTTATAATAACATTTAATTATAGATATATAATTTTGGATATTTTAGCATATTTTATTATTTTGTATTTAGCTCAAACAGTAGAGCGCAGCGATATCAACGCCAAGGTCATGGGTTCGATTCGAAGGGAATGCATGAACTGGAAAAAATTTATACCTTTAACTCAAGACACTTGAATACATATCAATGCATAAATGTAAAATATCAACAACAGATTTGAAATGCATAAAATACCATATCCATACACACATGAACGTGGTCATATTGACTACACACCCAGAAATCTACTAGCACAGGAACGTCCAATATGTAATGTGGATGATCTGGACCAAATGATGCACATGAATATCTGAAGAATGGAGAACCAGAGAGCAAAAAAAATGAAACAAGTGTGTCACATCAGGCAAAAACAGGCCTTTAAAATCCCACGAATAAACAATAAACGACATAAATCTACTGAACTTTCCTCAGATTCCAGCGAGAGCCTGCGGATCTGTCGGCCGTTTAATCATGTTCTGTGGATCTACGGCCTCTTCACATCTAATAAGCTGTTTGAAAACATTTCTTTCATTCATAACCCTTTGAATTTAACTCAATACTGATGTGTATTCTACTGTGTTTTATGGCTATAATAGATTCAAAAAAAATAAAAAAAAATAAAAAGTAGACTATCAAACCCACATCTTGAAAATCACCTTGTAGATCCATTACTTTTCAAAGTGACTGGATGATTTTTGCCTGCTGGACGATAAAGGAGAAATCAAAATTAATGATTTATATGGGAAAGAGGGCTTAGCACATCTGTTTTTTAATTTAATTTAATTTACTTGAATAAAACCAGATCATTTATTTGGTTATAAAACACTCATTTACATGTTATTAAGTTTACCTCGCATGTTCACACAGATTTCAGGACTGAAATGATTTGCATTCATTTAATGAAGTTGAAGATTTTGCAGTTCAAATGTGCCTTTCTTGTTTGGATTCCATTTTGTATTATGAAGAGACAAAAAAAAAAGATCTAACGGCTTGCAAAAAAACAACAGTATTTGTATGCAACAGTGCACATACCACCAAAACTTGCTGACACAGTGATTGCCTGTATTAGCATTATGATGTTCATTATTATTATTATATAATCATGCAATGAAGCTGGATTAGAGGATGGATCAAAGCTGCTTGTTTTGAGCGCTGACGCTCACGTGCTGATCAGCTGATGACGCGTGACAGGAACTTCTGTTTTAATAGAAGGATTAATAGTTTGGAAAGTGACATATGTTTACACTCTATAAAAGTGAACGAGCAGCTGAACTGACTCTTGAAAAACACAGCAAGTCAATGACAAAGTCAGAAAATTAATCTCTTTAAAATCTAGAAATGCAAGCTTTATATGATTCTTGTTCTTTTGGTAAAAAATGCAATTTTTTTACTTTAAGCCTGACAAAAAGTGAATTTAAAATAAAAACATTGAGAACATGTTTGTCATAGAAAATGTGGACTCAAAGCATGGTCTGTATGAACTGTGTTTTATATGAATCCAAAGAAAAACCATCCTTGATCTATAAAAACATTCTTTGTCTTTAAAGCCAGTTCATTTCACATTTTCTGCCTTTGTTCGTAACCATCTGCATTTATCAAAATTGTAGAGATATATGCTTAACATTATACTGTACTGTAAACACACTCTAAACTCTAATAAAACACTCGCATGCTGCTGAAAGAATGTTGTATTTGATGAATGAATGAAGACTGAATTAAGATGAAGGATACACATACACACACACTCAGACATGCACACACACAGACACTCTCACAAACACACACACACACACACACACACACACACACACACACACACACACACACACACTCACGCACAGACACACACACATCATCAAACACAGACACTCTCACACACACACACACACACACGCAAACACGCACAGACACACACACACGCACGCACACGCACACATACACACTCTCTCTCTCTCTCCCACCCACACACACACACACACACACACACACACACACACACACACACACACTCTCTCTCCTACACACACACACACACACACACTCTCTATCTCCCCCCCCCCCACACACACACTCAGACACGCACACACATACACTCAGACACGCACACACAGACACACACACCATCACACACAGACACACTATCTCTCACACACACAGACATGCTCACATATACATACACACACACTTACACAGACATGCACAGACACACTCTCTCACACACAGACACATTCACCCTCACACACAGACACTCACGCACAGACACACACACTCACTCACACACACACACACACACACACACACACACACACACACACACACACACACACACACACACACACACACACACACACACACACACACACTCACACACACACTCACACACACACACACACACACACACACACAGACACGCACACACATACACTCAGACACGCACACACAGACACACACACCATCACACACAGACACACTCACCCTCACACACAGACACTCACGCACAGACACACACTCACACACACACACACACACACACACACACACAGACACGCACACACACACACTCAGACACGCACACACAGACACACACACCATCACACACAGACACACTCACCCTCACACACAGACACTCACGCACAGACACACACACACACACACACACACACACACACACACACACACACACACACACACACACACACTCTCTCTCCTACACACACACACACACACACTCTCTATCTCCCCCCCCCCCCCACACACACACTCAGACACGCACACACATACACTCAGACACGCACACACAGACACACACACCATCACACACAGACACACTATCTCTCACACACACAGACATGCTCACATATACATACACACACACTTACACAGACATGCACAGACACACTCTCTCACACACAGACACATTCACCCTCACACACAGACACACGCACAGACACACACACTCACTCACACACACACACACACACACACACACACACACACACACACACACACACACACACACACACACACACTCACACACACACTCACACACACACACACACACAGACACGCACACACATACACTCAGACACGCACACACAGACACACACACCATCACACACAGACACACTCACCCTCACACACAGACACTCACGCACAGACACACACACACACACACACACACACACACACACACACACACACACAACCTCACACACACCATCACACACAGACACAGACACAGACACAGACACAGACACAGACACACACACACACACACACACACACACACACACCGACACACACACACACACACACACACAGGCTCATGGTTGTCAGCACTGGTGTGAGTGTTGTAATTGGACAGAGGTGTTGTGAGCTAATGAAGCCAGATCTCGCACCTGCCACACCGCCGGGATTCTCCTGACTGTCCACTTAAATCTGCAGCGGCCCCTGGGTCTTCAGGGCAAGAGTCTCCGCAACAAACTAATGGGAGAAAAACAAGGAGCTTACATGGGAGGTTCCCTGTCAAGATTGCTAAACCCCCTCCCAGAATCCTCAGCAGTCCCGGGAAACTGTCTGGTGTCAAATATTTCAGACAGAAATGTTAAAGTGCTGCGCAAGCGAATTCAGTTTCAAACGCGGGTGAGTTGCAGTGTGAGATGAGGCTGTCTTTGGTGACATGAGCAACGCAGTGCAGGGAAGAGTTTTAGATGAACACCTGGAGCACTTCCAGAGACAAACCATCAGAGAAACATCCAGCAACAGATTCACTCGCAGTTTAACATCCTAACATCCTACATTTCAATTTAGTGCAATTATTTATAAAAACAAGAAAAAAGAAATTATATTTAAGTTATAGTTAAATAGACATATAGATAGATAAATCTTTATAATATATAAATATGCTTTACTGCTTATTGGATAGTATAATAGTCATAATAATAGTAACAAAATTAATAAAAATACACCATAAATTCAGCTTTTAAATGACTTTCTTCTTCATATCTGTGAAAGAAATTTTAAACATCAAATTACCTAGATAAACATTTTAAATATATATTTTAATATAAAAACATATTATAATCTTTTTAACGGATCTGAATCAACAACTGACTTCAGCTGAATACAGAATTCTTCCTGTTATCCCTGTAAAGCTGCTTTGAAACAATCTGTATTTGAAGTGCTATTATATATTAATATTACATCAAGTATTATCTAATATGTCAAAAATAACATAACTTTAAATAATAGATAGATATCTCTATGTAACTTTTACATTTTTGGAGAATTGGTGGCTAATTTGCATGAATTCATACAATCTAATTCATACATTTTGGTAGGATCTGCTTATGCCCTTGTGATGGTTATGTTTATGGGTGGACCTTAATGCTTACTTTTTCCTAAAAATTATGTGGTTTCATCTCTTCACCTTCCTGAAATAACTGCCTACGTAATTTTGTGACAAAAATGATTTTTTTTGCATGAGTCATCTCCTCATGATGCTGGCCACCTCGCCCACATCCTCAGTTGAATAGATCACACAATTCTACCGCTGTAGTTTAATTGCCTATGTCAAGAGTGTGACTTAGGCTGTTTTATTTTGCCCAAGTCGAAAGACAATGAGACTTAGGCAATTTTACAAGCTTTTCAAGATGGCAGCTGCATCAAGAAGAACACAAATCTACTCAACCTCTGAAGTTATTTTTCAGTTTTTTTGAGAAACCTGAAAAAATGACTTGGCCAATTATTTTAGGAAGGTGACGATATGATTCACATCGTACAAATTCATACAAAAATGCCAGCTTGTAAAATTGTTGAGAGATTGAGACCGACAAACAGACAGACAGATGTATAGATAGACAGATAGATGTATAGATAGACAGATAGACAGATAAATAAATAGAATGATAGACAGTCAGACGTATAGACAGACAGACAGACCGATATAAAGACAGACAGACGATAGACAGACATACAGACATCGATAGAACGAACGAAAGACAGACAATAGATAGATAGTGTTGTATAATATCAAGGAAATGCAATAACCCTGCCACCTTATTTTAAATGCCTTTTTGCTACACATCTATTTTAGCTAATAAGGCATTGCTTACAATATTGTTATTTATTTTTGTTTGTTTCTAAAGAAATGCCTTATACTGTAAGGCCAGAGATGTACAGTAATAGTTAGTTGTGAATGTGTGTGTATGCCTACCGAGGAGGAGCAGCGAAACGGGACTGCCAGTACACAGAAGTGTGTGTGTGTGTTCAAGGACACAGAACTGTGGTTCAACTCCTAGAACCTTAAAGGCAGTGTTGGAATTGTGTCAAAGCTCTTGGGGGGTTTCTGTCAGTGTTATGAAGAATATAAACAGAACAAAAATGAGATGGTGAGCACAGCATTTCTTTAAAAGATAGTGGCAGCATTGCTTCATTCACTGCTGTTTAGAACAACCCACAGTGGCCTAAAAAATAGAGAGAATCTGATACGATTACGATGCTGATGACCGTTAAACACGTCATCACAGTCTGTGAACATCTCGCCATCTGAACAGCCTAAAATAGATCTTACGCGGGACAATCTCTCTTTTTTTTTTGTCATATTTTTATCAGTTTGTTTAAAAAAAAAAAAAAAAAACTGTAATCATTATCATGATTCATATATTTCGTCATCTTTGTTATTGTTGACAAAAAAAAAAAAAAAAAGCCTTCACCTAATGACCATTTTTATCAGTAATAATGTCCTTAAAATGGTCATATAATGGTACATGCACTTTTACAAGTTGATTGTACTGAAATGTGTGTTGGCAGTGCCTGTACACAACCATCATAAAATGATAGAAATCCATCCAGTGTTTTTTTTTTAAATCTTCTTATACGTTTCCCCCCCATCTCAAATCAAGCTGTTCGATATTGTGACGTCACAAAATCGACGCCCCTCCCACAATTGCTGATTGACAGCAGCGTTTCAACACAGACCCGCCCTTGCTCGTGAGCGAGCTGTCAATCATAGCCCGCGCGGACCGGCGCGGTCATTGATAGCTGGAGCACTGTCTATGAGCAGAATGGCGGTGTTCTGTTCTTCGGTGCAATAACGAACACAGCAGTCATATTGATGTTCCTAAATCCGAACCGCTGAAGACTCAGTGGCTGAGTTTTTTTTCGAAGGGAATATTACTCACGATCAACGTCAATGCTTTCATGTTTGCGAGCGTGAATCATTTCACACACCAGACTGCTTTATAAACTAGGTCAGTATAAAGCTGTTTTTGCTAAGAAGCTGCTCCTGAAAAAAAAATCGATACCAACTATTCGTGTTCCTGCTGCACCTCCAGGAGAACTGAAGTGAGTGTAACGTTTTATTAACCTTTATATTAATATTTATATTAATCTTTGCAAATCGCTTGCACGCTTCACGAATGCGGCTATTTTTACACTCAGGGTACATTACAGCATGTTTTCTATGTACGACGTTTTCAATATAATTCATAATCCCACGTTTATAATGAACAACGCGTTATGGTTATTGTGTTATTATTACAAACGGTGTCCGCACAGAACAGAGGGGCGGGGTGAGCAAAGCTCATTATAATTTAAAGACACATGCACTTAAACGGCGTGCTGAAAACAGAGCTGTTTTTGACCAGGTAAAATTAGTGTTTTCTTACAATCCTAATGAGAATTTTTAATTAAAGTATATTACAAACTTTTAATTTAGACCCTAAAGAATCATATTAGCTTGTACAAAAATGGCATTATATGACCCCTTTAATAAAATGAACACTGTTATTGAGTAGTTAAGGTTACTAGATTCAAAATTATTTGTTTAATTCAGAATGGGTTGCTAGCTTTAATCGAGATATCATTTTTCTAAGAATTACATTAGATGGCTAATTAGTGAGCTGGCATCATGTAGGCTAAGATAAAAAAAAGACTATTTACAGACCAAGATTATAATAATAGTGACTGTTCGGTTCTAAGATAAACACTTATTCAGTATCAGTAAATTAGGTTTACCAAAAAATCATAAAACAAATAAATATTATCTTACCGTCATCGTGAGGTGAAAATGAGGATCCACTCTGCCAGACTCTCATGAAGTGCGTAGGCTATCTATAATACTATAACACAAATTTTATTTCTCGTAACATTTATACGGCAAAAATGGGTTTTTTTTTGCGTGCAGTTTTCGCATGCATATGATACGCACTTTATGGCGTTTAATACGCATGCACTCCACACCCCTAATCCTACCCAAGGGTTTTACAATGCGTATCATTTGCACGCAAAAAATATTTTAGGCGTATAAATGGCACGAGAAATAAAATTTGTGCTATAGATATGCACTTTCATGAGATCGTGTTGGCCCGTCACACAGCAACGTCGCCGGCCTGTAAATTCCCTCAGAAAACAGCGTGGGCGCACTTGAGCACATTTTCAGACGCAAATCTAATTTGGCAGCAATACTTTGATAAAAAAAATAATATTACGTCATATATTATGTTTCTAGTATTTTTGTTTTAATGAAAAACATTATGGGGGTCCCTTATGGGAGGTCCGGGACCTCCCCAGGTGGACATCTTGCACCTGCAAGGCCTTGAGAAGGATCTCGGAAACTTTGGGAAAGTTACAACTTATGTCAATCAAAAAGATAAGAACCTAACTTTGGCGGTAAACCACATAAGTATAAAAGACTGATGAGCTGATCGCCTCTTTTGGATACATTAGATACTCTGGATACCCGCCTAGAAGCTCAGAGCTGAGGACAAGAAACCCCAAACTGAAGACAAGAAGCCCAGAGCTGAGGACAAGAAACCCCAAACTGAAGACTAGAAGCCCAGAGCTGAGGACAAGAAACCCCAAAATGAAGACAAGAAGCCCAGAGCTGAGGACAAGAAACCCCAAACTGAAGACTAGAAGCCCAGAGCTGAGGACAAGAAACCCCAAACTGAAGACTAGAAGCACAGAGCTAAGGACAAGAAACCCCAAACTGAAGACTAGAAGCCCAGAGCTGAGGACAAGAAACCCCAAACTGAAGACAAGAAGCCCAGAGCTGAGGACAAGAAACCCCAAACTGAAGACTAGAAGCCCAGAGCTGAGGACAAGAAACCCCAAACTGAAGACAAGAAGCTCAGAGCTGAGGACAAGAAACCCCAAACTGAAGACTAGAAGCCCAGAGCTGAGGACAAGAAACCCCAAAATGAAGACAAGAAGCCCAGAGCTGAGGACAAGAAACCCCAAACTGAAGACTAGAAGCCCAGAGCTGAGGACAAGAAACCCCAAACTGAAGACAAGAAGCTCAGAGCTGAGGACAAGAAACCCCAAACTGAAGACTAGAAGCCCAGAGCTGAGGACAAGAAACCCCAAACTGAAGACAAGAAGCCCAGAGCTGAGGACAAGAAACCCCAAACTGAAGACTAGAAGCCCAGAGCTGAGGACAAGAAACCCCAAACTGAAGACTAGAAGCCCAGAGCTGAGGACAAGAAACCCCAAAATGAAGACAAGAAGCCCAGAGCTGAGGACAAGAAACCCCAAACTGAAGACTAGAAGCCCAGAGCTGAGGACAAGAAACCCCAAACTGAAGACAAGAAGCCCAGAGCTGAGGACAAGAAACCCCAAACTGAAGACAAGAAGCCCAGAGCTGAGGACAAGAAACCACAAACTGAAGACAAGAAGCTCAGAGCTGAGGACAAGAAACCCCAAACTGAAGACAAGAAGCTCAGAGCTGAGGACAAGAAACCCCAAACTGAAGACTAGAAGCCCAGAGCTGAGGACAAGAAACCCCAAACTGAAGACAAGAAGCCCAGAGCTGAGGACAAGAAACCCCAAACTGAAGACAAGAAGCCCAGAGCTGAGGACAAGAAACCACAAACTGAAGACAAGAAGCTCAGAGCTGAGGACAAGAAACCACAAACTGAAGACAAGAAGCTCAGAGCTGAGGACAAGAAACCCCAAACTGAAGACAAGAAGCCCAGAGCTGAGGACAAGAAACCCCAAACTGAAGACAAGAAGCTCAGAGCTGAGGACAAGAAACCCCAAACTGAAGACTAGAAGCCCAGAGCTGAGGACAAGAAACCCCAAACTGAAGACTAGAAGCCCAGAGCTGAGGACAAGAAACCCCAAACTGAAGACAAGAAGCCCAGAGCTGAGGACAAGAAACCCCAAACTGAAGACTAGAAGCCCAGAGCTGAGGACAAGAAACCCCAAACTGAAGACAAGAAGCCCAGAGCTGAGGACAAGAAACCCCAAACTGAAGACAAGAAGCCCAGAGCTGAGGACAAGAAACCCCAAACTGAAGACAAGAAGCCCAGAGCTGAGGACAAGAAACCCCAAACTGAAGACAAGAAGCTCAGAGCTGAGGACAAGAAACCCCAAACTGAAGACAAGAAGCCCAGAGCTGAGGACAAGAAACCCCAAACTGAAGACTAGAAGCCCAGAGCTGAGGACAAGAAACCCCAAACTGAAGACAAGAAGCCCAGAGCTGAGGACAAGAAACCCCAAACTGAAGACTAGAAGCCCAGAGCTGAGGACAAGAAACCCCAAACTGAAGACAAGAAGCCCAGAGCTGAGGACAAGAAACCCCAAACTGAAGACAAGAAGCCCAGAGCTGAGGACAAGAAACCCCAAACTGAAGACTAGAAGCCCAGAGCTGACTACACCTTTGATTAAAAGCGGGATTATTGTATTTGTTTATTATAAAATGAGAAGTAACCAATTAAAATTTATTTTATTCATTACAAAAACTGCCTACCAAAGCTTTGATTCAAAATGTTTTAAGACTTTGAATAAGAACAGAGAAGTCTTCTGACCAAATTGAAAGTAATTTAAAAAAACTTAGGCCAGACTTGACTTTACCTAAACAGAGAATAATAAATAATAAGGTTAAAGGTGTAAAGATTAAAGTACACACCACAAAACAACAGACAGACAGACATAGATAGTTTGAGAGATAGACAGACAGATATATAGATTGACAGACAGACAGAGATAGACAATAGATAGATAGATTGATAGATTAATATAGATTAATGTTTGACCTTTGGTCTATAAGCTTCAGTCAGCACAGCTCAGGGCCTGAAGATCAAGTGTCAGTGAAGTGTCCTGAGCTGTCGAGGGGAAAGTAGGAGTGGACAGTAAGAGTGGACAGTCACTGTGATGTTTGCTCTTGTTTAGTAGCAGCTGTGTGGCGAATGTGTCCGGCAGCAAAACAAGCTGAAAGCTGCTAGAAACCGGATCATATTATAGACACAAGCATTTCTGACTGACACGGATACAGATCGCAAAGAGATACACAAACTGTCCCAGATCATTCAGAGTTTGTAAAAGCTCAGTGACTCTATGAAAGTTTTAATGAATTAAACAACACTGTTGGAGGAGCTGAAAGCTTTGAAACAAAAGCTTTTAGCTTTAGAAAAGACAACAAAAGGGCCGGCGTCAACATTAGTGCTGGAGTTCGTCTTGTTCATTTGTTGGTGCATTAATGGCCTGATGGCACAGCAAAAACAGATTGTGAAAACTGAAAATATAAAAATAAAAGCTAGTTCAAAATATTAATAAATACTATAACATTATATAAATAACACACATTTAATCTGTCATTATTTACTCACACAAACCTGTATGATTTTTGTTCTTTCAAGGATATTTGAAGACTGTTCACATTACTCTTCCACAACTATTTTCATTCTCCTAAAGTTATGTGATTGCCTTATGTGAGAAAAACCCTGACATCATAATTCACCTGAACATTCTGAAGAAAAGAAAGAAAGTCATACAGGTTTGGTAAGTAAACGATGAAATATCTGATATTGATAAACTCCTAGAGACAATTTTAATATTTTGTGTTAATAACGTATATGTGCTTCTTATAACGGTTCTTTGTTCATCCTTGAGTTCTAGTTTAACAGCATCAATGCATCAGTCTGGGAATTCATGGACGGCTAGTATTTCAACATGCTGTCACAATAAGGCTTGATTGTGTATCTTTATTTGGACGTTTTTCCCTTTAAGGCTTTTTGTATGTCCTATGGATAGTATATCATTATAATGAGCTCAAATAAAAACAAAAAACGCAGAGCTCACAAATCACAGAAGATCACAATGGCACAATCTTTTTTGTTTTTTGGCAGATACGAGGTGATTTATGGCATGAAATTAATTACATTTGGCAGTTACCACTGTTTAAGATTTCTTACAAGTTGTTACGCAATAATTTTTACACGTCTTGCTGATTTTAGTTAGAGTCTTACATAAAAAATCATCTCAAATAATGGAAATGGGAAGTTTTTTGGCCAGATATGTGATGTTTTGTGTCACTAATTGAATTTGATTAGGCGATCATCATCACCGTTGTGCTCTTTTCCTCTCCTTAAAGTCGCAGTGCTAAAAGCCGACCACGCTCTCATAGTAAGCGAAGTTAGTTTTCGTGTGCTTTATCAAATTTTCCTTCCCAAGTATTAGAAACTCTACCAGCCCAGTAATCATATCTTCCCTCCTTCAGTCTGTCCCCTCCAGTAATAAAACACTTTTTACACTATGTTCCATTTGCTAATGTGTATCTGATGTCTTCTAATCGCAAGGATAAGCGGGGTTGCAATGCATCCGGAAATAAAAGACGCCCAAAAGCGGCGTCTTATCAAGATGAAGCAGCGCGCTATTACGACCCGGAGTTATCCATCACCATCCGTCACAGATCAGACTGCAGGAAACAGATTACACACTCCTGAATCTTTATGGAGATATTATATTGCTTTCATCTGCATTTTTTATAGAGTCTGATCCGAATCGTGCATTCTGTGTCAGGAACTTAAGCGCGGCCCTTTGGCTCCCACTTTCACAAAATGGACTATCGCATCTGAATCCGCTGAGAGGAGCGATCACATTTCCTTTGAAACGAGAGGGAATCAGGGACTCCTGTTCTTTTTTAATACAATTTGCTCATGGTCCGCAGACCAAAAGAAGAGCCGTCAATCGGGCCGGAGTTGCTAATGAGTTGGCTGGTAAAATCCAGAGTGGTGGGCCCAGCTGTCATCCATTAGGTGATGGTTTTAAGACTAGCAGTGATACTTCATTAATTAACCTTCACATTCTATGTAGATCCGCTCATCAAGATGCAGTTAATTAAAGAAAGGTCAGTCCAAGGGCTGTTACGAGCTGCATCATTACAATAGAGAGATGGCGCTGCTCGAAGAGAGATAAGTAAGAAGAGAAAGTGCTGGGTGAAAGGCTGCTTTTCTGCAGATTATCATTCCGCATTTCCCTCAAAGAAAAGGAGGTTCTGGGATGGAAAAGCATGGCTTTTAAATCAGATAGTTTCAAGGCAGGAGCTACTAATGTGAAGTCTGGAAGGCAGGATAATGTTTTCAGAACAACAACAACAAAAACTCAAGCAGAAAACTAGATCACTCTCAGAGAAAAAAGTGGATCAATGGGGTTCTAGACTCACTTTTAAAGAACCCTTTATGCTAAAACGGTTCTATATAAAGAGAAACGATTACGTAATACTTTCATGTTTAAAGGGTTAGTAATTTACTCACCCTCAAGCCATCCTATGTGTACATGGCTTTCTTCTATCAGCCAAACACAATCAGAGTTATATTAAAACTCTTCCAAGCTTCATAATGGGAGTGAACGGTACCTTGTTTTTTTGATGCCCAAAAAATAATTGCCCATTTTGATTTCATGGTGACTTTAAAGGTGAAGTTTCTTTCACTAGTGGATCCAGATGTAATTGCAATTGTTTGTTTTTGGACGTGTAGTTACTTCATCATTTGGCTCTTAAATCCAAGGCCTGAGCACCGGATCCATCACAAGTACTGTCCTGGAGGAAACAGGATAGAAGGAGAATATAGTTGAACCTCCTACATTATACGGTCCACCAACCTTGCTCTCACGGCAGCATGCGTTGTATAATACTCTTTTTTTCATGAAAAAAGCTCTAATGGATAAAACACAAGTTAAATATTCATCAGTGCCGATTGACAGCATCTATCTTTTAGCTGCATGCCACTTTCTTTTCTTTGCAGTCGTGTCTTTCCCGTGATGGCTCGGACCGAGAGTGAATTTCGTGACCCCACACTTTGGCTGGTAAAATGGCATTGAAAGTACAAAAAAACCACACAAAAAAACCAAGAACTAGAGAAGAACATCAAATAGTTATGTTTCATATACGAGTGAGATTCACTGTCTTATTTATCTCGCAATTTCTTGTCCCAGTCCCAGAAGACTTTCACTGTGAAAATTGCATTTCTATTTCTTTCTTCTTGTTTTCTCATTCTTTTTTCTCTGATGGTTGATCTGTGTGCTTTCGCATGAAACGTTGGGATAAATGGACCTTCCATTTCCTTTTCATATGATGGTATATATAGGTCAGCTGTTATATAGCAGTAGCTAAAAAGTCAATTTAGTTTGAAAGGTTTTAAGGGCCTTTCTCTAGGCAAAAGGCAGTTTCTGATATCTCACAATTACCAATTGACCAGAAACAAAGCAAGGCCCAAAAATGCTGAAAATGGACAAAATCCCGCTCTGCTGATCGACAGCTCATTTTATCTCTGAGTGCGGGCCAGTTGCTTTGATGTCAGCTAACTTGAATATGCTTTATGCTCAATTAACATCCCGCGGGGAGATTTTTACAATGCAATTGTAATGTGGCAGTGACATAAGGCTCTAGAGCAAAATGAATAACTCAAGCACTCTCATATCAGTTCACTTATTCCGAAAGTATTTCCTCCAAGTGCTTGAAACTATTTTATGACACTAGATTTTTACACATGCCAAAGTAGACGCCATGATGAATGTTGCTAGGGTGGTTCCCAATTTTCTATGAAATTCTTGTCCCTAAATATGGCTCAGGTTGCTTTAGTATGCAATCGTTTTATAATAACTATGAATTAAGTTTTTAAAAACTCGCATACACTTTGCTTTCTCAATCTCAGTCAAACACAGATTGAAGCCTTGAATATATGAGAAATCAGCTTAGTTTATTTCACAACAAAAGAAATAGTGAATGAAAGCGCACATAGATACCATTCTTCCACTCTCTAAATTTTCTTATTCTTTATTCTGCTGACCCGCCAAACCCATTTGATCATCAGAATCATGTGCTTTTTAAGCAAAAATTAAACAAAGGACTTGCATAGTCCTCATCATTTTAAAAGGAAAAGTTGAATGAATCACAGTTTAAAGTGCTATTTAATAAGGCTAGGTAGACTTTTCTGGAAAGAACTGTGTATTGCGGCGATGGAGAGCTGGCCAGAAACAAATCATACATCATATAGACATCTCTGGTCAAGCGAATACACAAACAAATCTCTTTGGTGGTGAAACTGAACAACAAGAGTATATATTTTATGTAACTATACTATACATAAAAATACAACTATTTTATGCAAACTACTTTTTAAATTTTATGGCCCTATATGCCTTATGTAGCCCCGCCCCCTTTCAGCGCTGCGCTCGTTGAGTTCTGTCTTCCGGTTTGTATTTCCACAGCATGAAGGAAAGATCTTACGGGTTTATGAATGAACCGCTCGTTTTAAAATCTTCCGGGTCTACTGACATTTGTTATGACATCTGCTTCAAACATTAAAATGCTCATGAAAATTCTACAATTCAACTCTACAATGACTAAATCCCATTCACCAGTTAATTACTCCTCTACAGCGATGCCATAGAAATATATAGAGTTAAAAGTTTAAAGACGAAATTCTAAAGATCGCTGCACGCTTGTTTCTCTGTGCATAAGGTCTATACATTCTGCAAATGCGGATAGAATCACGGAATTGAGTCATAAAAAATGGAATATATAGCTTGGAATGTCACGGAATTTGGCACATTTTGGATTAATTAATCAAAAGTAGGGCTGTACAATTAATCAAACCGCAATATAGACTGGTGTCTGTGAATATTAAAGTGCAAAACAACTGCTATTTAAATATGAAGTCTGCATGTTCGGCGTGTCTTTAAACGAGCGGCGCAGTTTTGTCAACTACACATATTCAAGCACATGTGACGCTCGTGGTGGCCATCTCAATTAATGTAATTGTTAAACGTTTAATAAATTGTTGCTACATTGGGAATGAATTAGACATGCTTTATAATTACTAAACTTTATTTCAACCATAAAATTAAATCTAGAAGAATTAAAATGGGGGAAAAAAAACGGATTCCAGAAAAATTTACAATAAATAAATAAATAAATTGGATTTCATAGGGCCCTTGAGGTGGCTGCCAAGTTGTAGCTATAGGCAGTTGCTAGGGTGGTCCTGGTGGTTGCTAGGTGGCTACTAAGGTGTTCTCTGTGATAGCTATAACATACTGAAAGGAAATTACGGGGGAATTGGTGAAGTCTCTTTCGCAACGGGTAGTTATAGGAACTAGCCACCAGGGCAGTCCCACAAGAACTAAATGTTTCCCTAGAAACATTTTCCTTATTTCATTCGCACCGCCATTTGGAACTTTGACGTGACGTAAGCCGTCATTTACGTCCAGCCGCTCTGGTTGTTGTGCGGGACTTTAATTTTGACGGCGCTCTGAACAACTTAGCCAGAGCCTATGTTATAAGTTATTAACTATTGAACAAAGAAAGTAAATGGTACACAAAAAGTATTAGTGTTTGCCGTGTGGTTGATGCCCAATATCGCTACATACAGTATATAATCATGTTTCGCTTGGTCCCTTTTAAGTCACATTGGATTTGAAGTGCAAAGGTTGAGAAGTGCCTGGATTCAACGTCAGTGAAGTAAATATATAGGCTATAAACTGTGTGTTTACACGTCTTTTAAAAAATGCTGGGTGCCAGTGTTTCGCATGTGTTCGGTCAATCAACGTACACTTACGTAACTGGTAGTTCCTACACCCTATTCTGAAGTAGGAGCTAATTTAATTCCCCCAAAAGAAGCACCTACTAAAATCGTTCCCAGTTCCTGAGGTGCGAACAACACCAAAAAGCGTGTATTTCCAGCCTTAGTTATTGGAACTATGAAAAGGTTCCTCCGGTTGCGAAAACCCCTTATGATATTCTATCTAAGTTATAGTCTATAGTCTAAGTTAATGACATTTTTCATATGTTTTTTTTTATTTATTTTTTTATCCACCAGAAGTCCAAGTGCTTAGAAATATATAACAACAACAGCAGGCCGCCTAATTTGAGCTCTCATTCAAACGGCCGATTCATGTGGGGTTTCATACCTGGGGTTAGGGGTTCGTTCAAATCACTAACCCTGAGTATGAGCAACAGTAATAGTGAACTAATTAATCAGATGAGGACGTTGAATAGACTTTTAGATCATTTACAGGACGTTCCGTGGACCTTCAATTGATATGCAAATTGTTAGAGCCATTCCGTGAGGTTAAAACGGGTCGCACGGCAGAGCACCTAAAAATTAGGAACGGAGATGAGATGGGTGGGAGTATGTTTCAACCCCTTAGTTACAGTAAATGTTGACCCTCGGGTGCCGGTGGACCGCTATAGTTGCTAGGCGGAGAGACATTATGGCTTTGCTGCGCAATAATTTATCCGGCGAGTGCGGCCGGACGTCATGTTGGGCCCTGACAGAGAGCTGGAGTACTTTATCAGACGCTCTGTAAATCAGACGCACGGGGGGCAGACGGCAACATTGTTTGATCTCTTTCAGACACTCTAATAATCTGCGGCGCTCTGATTGATACCTTTACACAACAAAGCGCATTACGCCAGCAGAAAACCCATCCGAGCCATCTACTGTGTGTGTGTGTGTGCGTGTGTGTGTAAGTATCGGCCATCAGAGTTGTCAGGGGCTAGGGGAGGGAGACAGAAGGAGAGAAGAAATGAGTCTCATGGAGACACACAGGGTCATTTGGAGTCTTTAAACGAATCGTCGTCTAACAGTTTCACAAAACGATCAGGGTTTCAGAGGGAGGGGTGAGAGAGATAAGCGGTGTCAAAGTGACCTCACTCAGTGCATGACGAGAAAAGAAAACACAGAAAAAGAACAAACAGCCACACATTCATATGTTAGGTATCTTTTTTTCAGTTTTCCATTGCGTTACAGATAAGATACTGCATTCAACAGAAAGGAACCTTATGTTAGAAGACCATATTGTTAAAAAAAATTTGGCATTCATTATCAAGAATCATTTGAGTTCAACTATATGATTCTTAAAGGGCACTATCTTACACCCGGCGCAATGCAGCGCCAAACGCAACACACGTGTTTTTTGCTAGTTTCAGTCCGACGCAGTTATAATTTTCATGTCCTGCGCCACGTTGTTTAAATAGCAAATGCATTTGCGCCCATTTGTGCACCCGTGGGCGTGCTGGTCTGAAAACGTGTGTGTTCTGGCACATTGTTGGCGCGTTGCTATTATGAGGCAACAGAAATAGACTGCGCCGCAACTGAAACCTGGTCTAAAGTCAATGGTGCAATATTTTTTTTGTTATTTAATGAGTGCGTTAGTAATGTGCGCCTATAGGCGGGTCCACAACGCGCGTTCACTCTGCTTATTAAACACACAGGGACGCACAGCAGCACACAAACATGCCAAATATTTAAAATAAAAGGATTACAATGTAAAAGATTATTATTGTGTACATAAAGATATGGTGGATTCCGGCTTGTCCCGTAGATGGTCTGCTTGCGCGCTTTAACCTCGCGCACGAGCAGTTCCTTTGCTCTCTGGAGACGCGTTCGGTCTTTCCACTATCAAATTCCGTCTTGTAAATAGCGAGCGCAACTAGCATTTAAAGGGAATGGGAGATGAGACTCTGATTGGTTTAACACACGCAAATCCCAAAACACACCCATTACTCATTAAAAGAATAGGGACAACCCTTTTAGACCATGCGCCTGGCGCGCCGACCATTGTTCCCGTCGTTAAACTAGCAAAAGTGGATTGTGGATAGCACAAGTGAACTTGTGCCCTGCGGTTCACTTAGGGCAGTGAATGGTTACAGAGGGCGGTATCGGAAGAAATGATACAACTAGGCTACTAGTTGACTCGAAACTGAAAAGATGCTGTTTTATACAAAGCTTAATGCTAATCGGGGAAGTATGCCTTTAACAATAATGCCTGACCAGTAAATTACTTGGTGAACAAAGACAACATTTTGGCATTAGGCATTGGCATTAGTTAATGCCTAAAAATTTAAAATGCCTAAAAATGTCCCGCCTGGATCTTTGGGTGTAAACAAGTGAATGCCACCCTTTCAAAAATCTTGCCTCCAACTCCATTGTTCCCTGAACGCCCCCGTTGAGAACCACTACTTTAGAAGATGTCATATAGCGCCCCTTACCGTATAACAGTGAAAACGTGGCCTGCCGGAAAATTCCGTCAATGGCTGGGAAAGAGTTAAGCATTATTTAAGAATGAGACATGTCTGAATGATTCTTCTCATTCGTGAACAAAATAAATGAATCAGGGATATATGTTTCCGTGAACAATAGCCTGTGACTAAACAAAAGAGGATGTTCATTTCACTCAAGACGTCATTTGTAAGGAAAACGCTTATGGTGCTTAAATATTCCTGAAAGTCATGCATACAGCATAACGTTTAAATGGTTAATGACTAATTATGTTCTTTTAACGGATCAGTTCGTCATCAAAGATTCAATGACTCGTTCATATATACATATATAAACTGGAGAAAATACCATAGAATTATAGTGAGCAATTCATGTTACCTATAGACCAGAATATCTATATTCATAGTTGGGACTGTAATTAATCACTTATCAACATGCTAAAAACCAATCAAAGCAACCGCATAGCAATCCCCAGGCAACCATTCAGCACACCTTATAGTTTTGCATGGGTAAGTACCTCTTGCATTTTCTCAGGAGAAAGTCAAAATCTAGTCTTAATAATCAACTTTCCAACCGTAATGCTTTTTATAAGACAGAAAGTGGTTAAAACCACCACGGCACTTCTCCACATTAGCCTAAGGATGTCAGTGATTGGAGTGTGACGGCAAAATGGAATCTGGCCATTTTCGCTGGCTCCAAGACATAACTACACGGTTTCCAATTATCTAGTTGGAAATATAATAGATTCTTTCTACTTTCTCACTGCCATTAAGTTTAGTTGTGCTCATCTAGCAGCTAAAAGCAACACAGAGAGCTGGTGAAATGATCAAAACTCTGTTACAAATAAACATAGATGCATTGACAGTCCCTTTTATCTTACTAAAGTGCGTCTTTGTCTTACCAACTTCCTTTTAAAATATGAGACTCATCTCTGACCTTTGACCTCTCACCCTCTATTCTCGGTTTATCAGGCGTTTTGGAGTCGCATTCTGCCTGGTTTTGTCACGGTAATAAATTTTTAATCGTCATTTTTGGCCACCCAAATCCATCTGGTGATGTTTGCCAGGGCTTTGTCTCTCCTACTCAGAGAGCAGAACGTATTTGACAATAAAATGTTACTCAGCTTTAAATGAACTGACAAAAACTAATTGAACTGTTTCATCAGCAGTATTGGAATGAGACCATAAAGTAGAGACTGACAATAAGATGCAATTATTGGCGTGTGCGTGTGTATGTGTGTGTGCGAGTTCAATCAACATCAGTATTCTATCCAGACGCCATAATGGATGTAATGTAGCATATGGCCACTGAGCCATGTGTTTTCTCCACTCAATGTGTCTGATAAACAGCGCGCTGGAGATGAGGCTCGTCTAAGAGCTTTTCCTAGCCATCAGTCAAGGCAAGACATTAAAACACAGCTAGGTAACAATCTCGAATGGCTGACCTGGAATGTGTTTCTACAATCTCCATTTCAGCAGTGATCAGTTAAATAAGTCATTTGGAATTATAATAATATCAATCCTGCTGGAAAGTCTAAGATGGTCGCTGTGTTTTGGAATATGATGCTTGACCAACTAATGACCAGCTAGATTATATAAAATGGATTTGTATCAAATGGATTTTAAGGAAATGAGAATGGAGCACAATTTCATTCATCTTAATGCGCACACACGCAGAAATTATATATAGAACATTAATCTATCAGAATTTTAACTTTCTTATATAAAATATATAAATAATAAATACAATAAATAATCTGCTTATATATATATATATATATATATATAGAGAGAGAGAGAGAGAGAGAGAGAGAGTTAGAGAGAGAGTATATAAATATTATTTATGTTAATATTTTATATAAAACTATTTTCAAATTTTCTACTATTTTTCAAATACAATTTTCTATAATATATACATATGCATATATTCATACATACATACATACATATATATATATATATATATATATATACTTAGACAATTTCTTAATTTATTGCAATTACTTAAAAAAATATATTAACATAGTATATATATATATATATATATATATATATATACTGTATGTAAATATTATATGTTAATATTATATATTTATTTTGAACTAACTGCAATAAATTAAGAAATTGTCTAAGTATATATATATACTGTATATAAATATTATTTGACAATTTCTTAATTTATTGCAATTAGTTCAAAATAAATATAAAATGTTAACAGATTTATATACAGTATATATATATATATATATATATATATATAAGACTTCAGATGCAAAAGCCTCTAAGTGTCATCTGAAATTTTCTTCTAAAATTAGCATTTTTTTCAAGCTCGTATGTTTAAGTTCAGTAATTTCACTTTAATGACAATTAATGGGTCATTTTCATTGCCATTAAAGTGAAATAACTGAACATAAACATACAAGCTTGAAAAAAATGCTAATTTTAGAAGAAAATTTCAGATGGCACTTATATATATTATATATACATACATACATACATACATACATATATATATATATATGACATTAGTTAAATAACATAATATATACATAATTATATACACACAAATATACATAATTTAAAACATTTGAAAAAGTACTAGTTAAAAAACTTTTTAATGAGGAAAAAAAGTATTGAATTGTGTGCGGGTACCTATAAATATGCATCTCACCAACAGTATCCATCACCATCTGTAGAAAGTACAAGTAAAAACAATTCTTGCATTAGGTAGACAAAGAAACAAGGAACATCCAGTGGGGGCAGCGTCCTCTTTGAATACATCAATACTTGCCTAGTGGGGATGGAGCAAGAAGAAACTGTGTAATGCATTTCTGCCTTATTAAAGTTATAAATGAGCGCCACTGCCTGCATGTCAGTTCAGACTTATTCGCTGGGTGAGCATACATCAATTACACTATTTGGAGCATTTAAACAGGTGTGCCGCTAGCCTCTTTAGGAGACTTTGCATGCACCTGTTTTAGCGTCTCGCATCCGTCTGTTGATTCACAACATGCTGTATTGTTTGCAACTTTAATAACCACATAATGTTAGCAGAAAACAAGCAGGCTGTCGGAGAAAGGAATGAATAAAGCCGCTACGCCTGCTTCAGTCATACAAGTATGGCATATTAAGATTATAAGGAGAGGTTATTAAGGCTCCAAGTCTAAATCACAAAAGGCTTTTTCGCTAAAAAGGAGCACAACAAAGACATCACAGCGGCTTTTCTCACTCCCGAGCTGATCTTGAGACTTGACCTATCTGGCAAATAATGCAAGACATCACAAGGCTGCAGGCTACAGTAAATATCGCCTTTCTTGTTATCTCTACAAGACCTGTTTTTCCGGTAAATAGGGGGAACGTGTAATTCAATACACTTCCCAGGCAATTTGCTTTTTCGAGAACAGGTGACATGTTGTATTGGAGTTGTGGCCCAAGAATAAATGGTCAAATTAATAAGTAATGCTGATGTGCAGATAATATTTTACCCCCGACTCCTCGGTGGTAAGTAGCTTATTGTGGGCTAGACGGTAACGTTATACCGCAGAAGGCTCTGTGGTACTTATTTACCGTTATACTGAAGTGCTCTGTGGCGAATGGCATTTGGAGAACGTCAACATGCTTTCTGATCCAACTGATTAGCAGTAGCAGTGAGAAAAGGCCGAAGACGAGTCCTGAAGTCGAGTTTTCGTCCTCCTCTCAGCTGTGTAACGTCATTCCGCGGGCGGGATTTGGATCCGCAAGCATCTGTCAAGGGCAAACAGTAAAATACCGGGCATACGTTGTGAGTGAATCTGTCAGACACTTTGTGTCTCAGTGAGATCAGAGAGCAGGTTGATGTGAGAGTTGGCAGAGTAACATGAAGCTTGATCTGAAAGACAAAGATCATAGCTGTCCTTCAAAACCGCAACATCCGCGGCGCTCACGGGGGGACGACTCTCTCATCTGCGCCGCGGCTCCCACAGATGATGAGGGGGCATTGTAAACATAATTATTGCTGCTAATGATAACGGCAGACAGATGATGAGTTTTTTCTCAGCTCATTTACCATTGGCAGCCATGCCAGGTGCACGGAGGGATTTTCATTCTCTTCTAAATAGTGCCTCGTCTTGTTTTTCTTGCAAAATGTGCAACAAAATGTGCAGAGTCGAACATTAAAATAAACTGAGGCACTTTTTGCAGTTGGAAAGGTGCATAAAAAAAGTGGGGTTCTTATTGAACAAACAGGAAATGTGTGGAATTACGTGTAAACACATTTAACAACTATGATTACAGACAGAAAGAGACCTTTTAAGACAACTTTGCACTTGCAACATCAGGCTTATCCTGTACTGCTTTCACTGACTGCATGAAATCAAGACGGATCCCATTTTCTTTCTTAAAACACAGTCTTTATTGTGCAAGATTCATACAGAAAATGCACATTGTTCCAAATTAAAAAATAGAGAATGTTTTGTCCCACTTTTTCTTGGTTCCTGAACTGTTCTTCCCATTTATGTTCTGCATATGGATTTCAGGAAAAACATAGTGAGATGAATCATTATTTTATTCAGATCAAACATTATTTGCAGTAAAAAAGTATATATATAAAAATAAAATAAAAATCATGAAAAAGACGAAGGTACGAGACTTGTGTCCTTTAAAATGGATATTATAAACCCAAATCCCATGAAACATGTCAAATTACAACTGAATCATAACGAATGGGACAGTATAAAATTACAGATATATAAATACGGGCAGGACTTGACATTCACTTTTTTGCTCACCAGCCACTCTGGCTTGCCAATCAGCATCTTCACTGGCCAGCCACAATTTTCACATCGATACCATGGGGAAAAACTGCCATATATATACATTTTTTATATTATCTCATATTTTGGCAGCAGGTATATTAGGCTGCTGTCACTTTAAGACTGACGCACGGATATACTGTTACACATTCGTTTTCTTTCTCAACTGTTTATGTTCACTTAAAACCGGCATTTTGATATAATTGTGTGTATTTGACAGTTTAAGCAACTAAAAAAAAACTCAGTTTAGCACTGAGAGGTGGCTTTATGTGCCACACTTTTGGGTGTGAGCACGAAATCTGTGGGAATGAGTCAAATTATGCTCAATACGAGCAATCCCACACCGAAATTCAAGCCCTGCAACAGCAACAAAATTCATCTGGAGCAAATGAAACGAGTGAGTGAGGAGAGGCGGGTTTGTGTGTAACTCGCTGTCGGAGAGATGAGAGAGAGAAAGCGCAGCTGGTATCAGGCGTCTATTCTGTGGAAAATGAGAATTGGAAGCGTTTCAGATATTTCAGTATCGATATGTATCGAAATTTTTGACAAAACTACATTTCACTTAGTTTATTATTTCAGATGCCTTTTTAAAAGACTCCAATTGAAAAATGTATATATTATATATAAAATTCAACCCGTCAAAGTGGCTAGTAGGAGTGTTAATATCAAGCCCTAGTTATGAGTTATACTAAGGCTGGATCCCAAATGGCACACTCCGGCCTTGCGGACCTCCTTTCAAGTTCACACTTGGTGACGTCTGGAAGTGCAGACCTCGGGTCCACGAGGGCGCGCGAGAGTGTATTTTGGGACAGGCTTGATGACATCATGCCACCGAAAGTCAAACAGCCACGAAACTCCTCCCCTCATTTATCTGATTGGGCGTTCGCAACTTTGCAATGATTCCTGGGTAGGTAACTCGTGTGGAGGGTGCGAAAGTGCGGGTTTCGCCGAAGTCCGTATCGAGGGCACAAAGGCGGCGCTCGCGGGCACACTTCTGAGCGCTGAAATGCAGAATGGGACACCCTACGGACTCATACACTTGGCGAGTACGCGCAATTTAAGGCCAAGAGCCCGCGAGAGGAAGTGTGTCATTTGGGATCCAGCCCAAAGGTCTTCAACCCTGCTCCTGGGGACCCAGGGTGCGTCTCAATCAGCTTCCTAGTTCAGAAGTCAGGGCACTGATCAGGGAGTCGGCCATTTTAAGAGCTGTCTCAATCGCAAAATCCTTCCAGTGCATTGAAACATTTGCTCCCTAAAAAGTCCCACAATGCACCGTGAGAACCAGGGATCATCGATGCTAACAATGTTACCTTAACGGGAGCACGAAACATAAATCATGTGAGCCAACTCACTACATATAATGTTTTTTTAAAAGACAAACCACTATTTTATTATGTTTCAGCATAAACATACATCGCTAGGCAGGAAATGAACAATCTAGCTAACATTTATCATTTATCAACGACTGAAATGTTGCACGTACAGTACTGTGCAAAAGTCTTGGGCATGTTAGTATTTTCAAATCAATATTTGGTGTGAGCATCCTTTGCGTTTATAACAGCTTTTGTCTAGGCACACTCGCACATAGTTCTTCAGGGAGATTTGCAGGAAGGTTTCTTTAAGCGTCTTGGAGACGTATACAATTATGTAATTATTATTACATTTTAACAAATAAATTTTTCTATGGGATTTTCACTTACGGATCATAGCTTTGGAAACAGCCACTTTTCACGATCAATTTGCAGTGGATAAAATCCAGTCCCACCGTATATTTTCTTCCCACTGAATATCCCATTTCCCTCTAAAACACATCACATTACAGAAGTCAAATAGGTAGCAAATGGCATTTCATGATGACTTTAAAGTTTCCAAACTGCTGTTGAAACAGAATCTCTGATATAAGCAGCACAATCATTCTGACTGTAATATCATATACCCAAGGCGCTGTGTTATTTGTTGCGAGGGCTGTGCTCTCTTGCACACTTTAATATTGCGTTATTATTTCATCTCAGCCTTGAGATAACAAAAAAAAAACTTTATTTTATTTTATGGGATTAACTGCACGCTTTCAGGGCGTCTGGAGGTGTCTGCTGTGTTTCGTTTTATTAGTGAATTATTTAGACAACACTCAACGGTAACGCCAAGGACGGCGACGCTGCAACGAGAGCCCTGCTGGCTTTTCCATTCGCCTTTTTCATTCACTTACTTAATTTGGTTTGGTACTCTGAAACCACAGAAAGAAATTCACTATCATTCTCATTGTGATGGCAGCAGAAAGGGGTGTGGTAACTGATTTCCCAGAGGGCAAAGCATGCCGAATTGGTACATAATAATAAAGAAATATCAAAACATTAGAGTGTGGAGATCTGAAAATGGATTTGGGATGAGAGTGAAAGAGACGGAGAAAAGAGCTTGGGTCTCGATGTCTGCGTGCACCGAGCAGCAACTCAACAGCCCTGAGGTCAGATTTCCACAATATTAAACACATGATTCATGTATTGATGTCATATTTACAAGATCTAATTTTCTGTTAAAGATTCTCTTTTTATATTGCCATGTGGTACAATCATCATTCCTCTGAGCATTTAGCTACTATTATGGTAAAAATTCCCATCAACAATGAAAGCAAAATATCCATAATTTCTTAAAAAAATGGTACACATTATTTCAAAGAAGAAAATATTAGGGTGAACAATGACTAAGATAAAAAAAACTGAATAATTCAGAAGATTCTGCGAACCAAATAAATAAGCTGATTCATTGAAAATAACTGATTCATTCACATTTCCACATTTCAGAACCGAACCAATTTACCAGGACATTCTTAAAGTCCCCCTGTGGTGAAAATCAAGCTTTTAATGTTGTTTACAGTATATGTCAATGTGGTGTTTTTAATATGCTTTAAGACAAACCATGTGCAAATTCATAAGTCGACACCATTGCTGAGTATTTTCTCTTTAAATCTGCAGTGAACCAAAACGTGGTTTGAAATCGCTGGTGTTTCTGACGTCACAAACTACCTTGTAACCAATCAGGGTGTGATCGTCAACGAGTGGATCTCTGAGCTGGCGTGAGTGAGTGGAGGCGGGGCTCATTTGCATATTCATAGAATCGTGTATACTAAATGAAGCAAGGGTGTAGAGTAACATTCAAGCTATTTTAAGGCATGAAGAATTTTTTTTCAAGGAAAAACGTTTAAATGTGTAATTTTGGTGATCAAACATGAGTTTTAAGGGATAAAATTATTAACTACAGGGGGACTTTAAAAATAAAGATTCTTAAAGATAGGGTAGGTAATTTCAGAGCGGCAATTTCAGAAGATCCCATCATCCCACATGAACGCACAGCCAGAGCAGATTCTGCACAGCGTCACGAGAGTGGCCATTAAATTACCTCATGTCTCAAAGCACATAACATTACAATAATAACTTAAACAACTTACAGAGCTCTAGTTGTACCACCTGACTGCTGCAGATCCAAGTAGATCGTCACGGGTTGCCATCTTGTAATTACGGTTATTACGACATCCTGTGAACGTAGTAAAGTAAAGTGCACTTTTTCTTTTTGGAATTTTCAGTGTGAACACACTACTCGCTCTATTTATACTACAAAACGTCACAGAATAGTGCATTAGGACGTGAATTGGGACGCACCTTCTGTCTATAACTATGCATAGCCTCATGGAACGCACTGATGATGTGTGATGGGTCTCGGACGTATGCAAAACCTGTATTTTTAAGAGTGTGGATGAAACCAAGTCCATCCCTACCATGTTTTTCACTTTGAATATCTTGTTTCGTGTAATTTGTGAATGTTATTCCTGTCTGCTACTTCTACTGTCCTACTTTGAATCATTATGTCAACATTAAGACGGTAAGCCAGTGTCCATCTATTCTGCCCTTGCTACTTTCAGATATTAAAATGCAAAAGGCCTAAAAAATAAAAAGTGCCCTAATTCCTGTTCAAAAGGTCGCTGTGATGAGTTATTGGGGAGTAAGCAGCTGAAAGCTATTCCCTTGTTAGATTTGACAGAGAGGCTGTCATTTCTCCCTTTAAAAATAGTGGGAAGTAATAAATGGTCATTTGTGAATGTGTTCGCTACCGGCAGAAAGAGCTCCGCAGCTCTGACTGCCTCCTGTGAGAGTTTAACATGGTGAAATATTGTCCCCATCGTCAGATGAGCGGTAGACGTTTCTGTCGAGATCAGCGGAAAAGCAGCGGTTTCCCCATGACTTATTATTAGCTGTTAGAAGTTTTGATAATTAATTAAGAGGTTACTTTTCAGTCAAAATAAAATGCCATTCACACAACCCATGTAACATTTCAGAGAGAAAAAAGTAAGGCGGGGCTTGATTTTATTTACTGAAAACTGATTGGCTCATGAAAAGTGGAGTCAAGAACAAATTGTGTTAAATAAATAGGCCTATATTAATCACATCAACATACAATTACGCACAATGAAATCTGCAATATATGTTAAAATAAAATAAATGAACTGATCAAATGTATACCTTGTATCTGCCCTTTGGATAAAAACAATGCCAAATGCATCAATGTAAATGTCAATTTTGATATAACCTTGATTGTAAAAAAAACACACAAAAAAACACCTAGCTTATGCATTTTCATTAAATGTTTATATTGGATAGGCTATAAGGATTATGTAAAGGTTATGCAAACGTACCGAGCATTCAAATGTAGATCTGGTAAAGTATCGAGGTTGAGTCCCGGCTCGTGGCCCTTTTCTGTGATCCTGTCTCTGCTTCAACTGTCCTGTCACAATAAAAGGAAAAAGGCTGTAAAGTACATTTACTGTGTACACAGGGCTCGACATTAACACCAGCAGTGGTGTGTAACGCAGTCACTCCTACTAGCCACTTTGGCAGCTTGAATTTTTTATAGAATACATACATTTTTCAGTTGTAGTCTTTTAAAAAGGCACCTGAAATAATAAACTAAGAGCATTGTAGAGTTGTCAAAAATAAAGATTTTTCAATACATATTGATACTGAAATATCTGAAACACTTCCAATACTCATTTTCTGCAGAATAGACACACGACACCAGCTGAGCTTTTTCACCTTCTCATCTCTCCGACAGCGAGTTACACACAAACCCGCCTCTCCTCACTCGATTCATTTGCTCTGGATGAATATTGTTGGTGTTACAAGGCTTGGATTTCAGCGAGGAATTGTGCACATTGCACATAATTTTACTCATACCCGCAGATTTCGTGCTCAGACACAAAGTGTGCGCACATAAAGCCGCCTCTTGGTAATAAATTGACTTCTTTTTCGTTGCTTATTGCACTTAAACAGTCAAAGACACTGATCTGTATATTTGATCTGTGTGTCAGGTCTTAAAGTGACAGCAGCCTAATATTCCTGCTGCCAAATTATGAGATAATATAAAAAATATCTATATGGCAGTTTTTTTCCCATGGTATCGATTGTGAAAATAATTGTGGCCAGTGAAAATGCTGAGTGGCAAGTAAATTTGGGAAACCACTAGCCAAAGTGGCTGGTGAGCAAAAAAGTTAATGTCATACACAACTATTCAAAAGTTTGAGGTTCATTATTTTTTTCCCCTTTTTCACATAAATGCTGCTTTTTAAAGGGGAACTATGCAGGTTTTTTAAGCTTAATTTACCTTAACTGAACAGCTTCGGAGTCATTGGAATGGTTATATGAATTTTTTCGGGTTGAATGGTGGCCGTCTCGCTTCCCTCTAGCGCCTGTGAGTGGAAAAACCACCCTTGCAACTTTGGGCCGGCGGGCCTCAGCGTCAGGAAGTATCGCGTGATATCAGGTCTCGCGATGTAACTAATTACTTTACGGCACTGTGCACATACATTTATATGCACTGTAAAAAAAAATTACATCCCCAATTCAAAAATTTCAAGTGGCCGATAACATCTAAATTTTTCAATTAGTCTGACGTATTATTTCTCATTGAGCCAATGTTAACAGACTATTGCAACAAGAATTTCACTTGGGCCAATTGAAAAATTTAGATGTTATCGGTCACTTGAAATTTTTTACAGTGTGCTTGCCTTCTGTGTATCATACGTACCTCAGTGGACATGGCTCCGTGCGTTCGCCGGCTTCTTGGAAAACAAATGCACATGACCAGAGGGAGAAGATGGGAGGGGGGAGAGTCGCCAACGAGTTTTGACGACAGTGTTGTCAAATATCTATTCCGAAGCTGTAGGGGGAGCTCTATAGAGAAACCCGCGAGCAAAAAGCGAAAACTAGAAAAACAAAAGAAACGGCCAAAACTACATAGCGCCACTTTAAAACTTTCTATTCATCAAAGAATCCTGAAAAAAATGATCAGTTCTACAGAAATATGAAGCAGCACAACTGTTTTCAACATTGATGATAATCAGAAATGTTTCTTGCATATTAGAATGATACAAACAGTGTAAGTCAGATCTCTTCTCCTAAACATGTCGCATGATTTAAAGTATCATTTATGTCCATAGCACAAACGGTTAGGGACAAGTTACACGGCAAATTAATCCTCTTTTTGTTGTTTTGTTCATTTGTTTTCAGGAAGTATCACTAATATACAATTATTTTGCCAAGATATATATATAGAACTTCAACTTCAACCCAATCAGCTTTTAGAACCTGAACTATCCACTTGAGAACAGACATTTGGACACATTTATATCACATACATATTCAAATCCAACCTCCTCCCGTTATTTAATTGGCATTGTGTGTCTTACCCAGGTGGCTTAGCTGTGGATATTCGGATGCTCCAGACTCGAGCATCAATGTGACAGTTTCAGGTGGAGAACACTATTATTAGTTTACCTCTCAGCCATGGCATTTTATCACTGTTGCATCTGATGGTCTCGCAGCTTTAAAAAAAGAGAGGAAGTTGTGCATCTCAATCCGCCCGTTCATATTTCATAGGCCATGGTGTCATAAATACAGGGAGCGCGGCTGACCTGAGCTATTAGTTACACACCTCCAATGGGCGTGCAACATTTCGTCTCTGGCAGGGACACGCTTTCCATGAAGTCACGCGGAACAAGATCCTGGATACGCTGAGAAATATCGTACGCGGGCAAGCAAACACCAACGCAGAACTTTGTACGAATAAATAAACACACACAAAACATGGCCCGAGGTGGGAAAGAGAAGTCAAAGAGGGACAAAAGATGAAAGCAATACAACATAAACCTCCAGCCAAGAGTTAAAAAAACAAAACAATGTAATATCTGGCGAGACTTGTGCTCCAGTCAGCTGTCTGAGAGGGTTGCGGGAGGGCAGCGTGCGGACTCCAAACAGCAGGTCAGATTGTAGGTCAATAGTGAGTTGCACTACAGAGACTCGCGCTTTTCCCTCAGCGTGTCTCATAAGTTCTGGTCACACAACTTGCCTTTCACTTTCTGTCACTCTTGTGCCATGGAGAGTAAATGTGTGTTAGTCTGATTCACAATCACTCAACAAAGATATAAAGTCTTTATGTCATGCAGGGCTGTAGTCTCGCAAAGCCACGCTTTTCTGCATGAAGTCCGGACCATTTGTAGATTTATCTGGCCAATATGTGGAAATAAAGCAAAGTTCTTCCACATGAATGTGTTCTAAGCTTAATGGCCTAATTAGAAACAACTGGGGCAATGCAGTGTCACTTTACTCAACAGCAATGTACTAAAAACGGAAAAGTATTTCCTTTTCATTTTTGAAAAGTTTCGCATAGAGACGACAACGATCCCCGTTCACACGGATCCTTAAAAATGACCAAAACACTGTATTATTCATGCCAGGCCAGTAGTTGGCGATGGCAGTTTGTAAAGAAACACTACGCGCCTATAGACTGAACATGTAATACGCATGCGCATGACGTCACCGTTCACACAAATTAGCTTTTTGTAGTTTACAGAGACGATAACGGTAACGTTTACAACTTGCACTATGAAACCTGTTTTCAAAAGTTTGCGTTTTCAGGCCCCCAAACGCCATTAATGTGTAAACTAGATGTACCACATGGCGGTACAAAATATGAGCGCCGCTCAGGCCTGCACTGGCTTTCCACAAAAATAAATGACGTGGAGCAATTTGGCTATATTGCATGTTTATGTATATACCTAAAAAAAGTAGTAGTATGTGCATGTCTGTCTGTGTGTGTGTGTATGTGTGTGTGTTTGTGTATGTGTGTGTCTGTGTGTGTGTGTGTCTGTGCGTGTATGTATGCGTGCGTACATGTGTGTGCGCGTGTGTGTTTGTGTGTGTGTGTCTGTGCATGTGGATTTGTATGGGTGTGTGTCTGTGCGTGTGGATGTCAGTGTGTGTGCATGCTTGCGTTTGTTTGTATTCCTGCATGTGTGTGTGTGACAGTATCATCCTAAACCAGCAACCCTTCGCTCAACAGCACCATCTACAGGCCGATGAGTGTACAGTCACTAAATGTGCACATAAATGAATTTATTTTATACCCCCCCCATGGATGAAATTCTACGAAACTTAGCAGAGGATACCCCCAGAGGATGTCAAGTTAATCATACACATGAAATATGGTGCAGTTCTGAACATCTCAACTGAAGATAGGGGCGATTAAAGCAGAATAATATTGCATTTTCATTTTTTATGGGAGGGGCGCAAATCACAAATGAGTGATTATGGGCTAGGTTGATGTGGGCCCTTAAGAGCAACATACCATAAAAATGTCTTTATCCTCTGTGCCACGGTTCAGGTAGTTATTTAGGAAAAACTGCATTTTTTGGGTTTGGGGGGGCCCAGCGCGGGGGGGGAGTGGCCCCCGGGGACCAAACGAAATTTTTCCGTAAAAGTCTAGTGGGGCTACATGCCCACCAAATTTCATGTTCCCCGGTGTTTCGGTGTCCCTGGTATCGTTGACGAAAAATTCAGTAGATGACAAAAAAAAAAAAAAAAAAAACTTTGACAATCCCTATATGACCGCTTTCGCTAGCGGCGGTCATAATAAACAGCAAAAACACAGAATAAGTTTTAAAGTTTGTTGAAAATGGTGTCGTGCAAACACCCCCTTAGTGTCATTGATATACCGTCATAGTTTTTGTTAATATTTTGAATTCGATTTTATTTTATATTTCCACTTCAATTTTAGTTAAAGTTTTAGTAACTTGGGTGTTTTTGTTATTTTTATTCGTTTTTTTTTTTTTTTAAATATGGCCATAGTTTTTTTTATTATTAATTTTATATATTAGTTTTAATTATTTTAGTCCTTCAAGTTAAAATAAAAGAAAATGAGAAATGTTATTTTGGCAACTAGATGAAATAAAATAAGTTTGAGTTATATTTATGGATTATGATGGCAGAGTTTTTATAATTTTTTTAATACCAATAATATAAATCTTTAACGGTGCATTTGATTTGATTTGATTTATTATTATCTTAATTTAAAATATCGATTGTCAATACTGAGCCAATTTCATCAGTAGATTCTAAACAAGTCTTTTGAAAGAAGTATCTTCTGCTCACCAGGGCTGCATTAATTTGATTTAAAAAAATACAGTAAAAACAGGAATATTATGAAATATTATTATAATTTAAAATAAGAGTTTTCTTTTTTTACTATATTTAAAATTTGTATTTATTCCTGTGATCAAAGCTGAATTTTCAGCATCATTCCTCCAGTCTTCAGTGTCACATGATCCTTCAGAAATCATTCTAATATGCGGATTTGATGCACAATAAACATTTATTATTATTATTATCAATGTTGAAATCAGTTTTTTATGGAAACTGTGATCAATTATTTCAGGATTCTTTGAATAGAAAGTTACAAAAAACAGCATTTTGGCACTTCTGATCAATAACGCATCCTTGTTGAATTATTATTATGTTGAAGTATTAACTTCTTAATTTATGAGTTGTTGCTTACACTGTTATGTTGTTTTCTTACACAGTATATTTGCTAATTCTGCACAGTAATGTAATGAAATCATTCTAATTTAGTGCAATAATAATATATATATAATAATATATAACGAATAATAAAAGTCCCTCCCCCTATATCACCCACAGGCCACAAGAAACTAGAAGTAGCAAATCATGGCTCAACTATTTTAAAATGTAATGAGCCCTCCAATATAACTTCCTCTTTCAACAGGAAATCAACATCCGAACAGAAAACTGCACTCATTTCACACAGTATTTAAAGCTAACGTCTAGTTGTTTACA
>CM038640.1:27518179-27633179 GCA_021554675.1 Leuciscus idus | reverse complement strand
CCATATTTAACCATCCGGTCTCATGCTGAAAAACATGTTAGTGCTTGTCACATTCAGCAAACTATTATTCTTACACTCAAATTACAATTTAACCTTAAATTACATTATGATTATTTCTAAATTATTCATAACTTAAGAACAAGATAATGGGGTTTTAGTTTTTTTTTAGTTTTTTTTAACTACATATTTTGCTAAATAATTACAGGCTTATTATAGGATCGCGAGTTCCCTGCTGTGCATTTTCAATTATTTAGCTTCAAAATTAAACTATTAGAATGCAAGTTCCACGCTGTAATGGTGTCTGCTATTTTATTATTTCACCAGCAGAGCAGATATCCCGAACACAGCCCACAAATTACAGCTAAAAATGGAAATGCACCGTATTGATAGGTTATTCCATTAATTAGATTATGTCTCAGGAGAGGGAATCTGTCCTAAAATTAGAGCGTTTCATGCTCAGCTGCCGTTCCGGGCTGATATTCACTCTGATAAAGCAGCGCGGGGGATTGCAACATCTGTACTCTGTAATGTTGAGGTTAACTTGTGCTGTGATTGCATATGCAAAATCCACCGGCAGGTGCGACACTGACACAGCTGCTGACACGCACGCCGCGATATACCCTGAGCAAGACAAAACCTGGGAATACAAGAGATGCAAAGCGGCGTGCTCGAGAGCCTTGCGGTGGTAGGCAGGCTATGTGTGAGTCCTATGCGAGAAGCGTGAATGAGAGGCCTGCAAATCGATAGGGACAGGGGATGTGGTGTCTGGCAAATCCAGTGGCGGCTGACATGTTCTCGGTGTAATCTCCTTCATTGTGCTGCGAGAGGGAAGATTATCCTCTGCTGACTGGCTGCTAAAAGGTTCCCCGCTCTCAGAACGCTTCCAGAAGGGCCAAAGAACGGCGTGCAAAACCTCGCGTTCTTCCCCTCCTTCCCTGTCAAAGTCCGGATTATGTGGAGAAATTATCCGCTCTGCCTCTCAATAAAACCTATTCTTATACGCCCTCGCCTTTCACGGAATATCATTGGATTTGTGACACAGGATCTCCGTTCGGATTCGCCGCTAATTTCGGCAGGTTGCAAAGCAAGAGTTGGATAGAGCTTAGAGCTACGAAAGAGAGCGTTTTAAACTACATATATGCTTTAAACACAATTTAAAACGAGAGAGAGAGAGAGAGAGAGAGAGAGAGAGAGAGATGCGTTTCAGACACTGAATTGATTCCTCTTTTTCGTTTCCTTGCGCTTGAACGGACACATACACACAAACTGTCTCAAAATAACCATCTCGGCAAGTATTCTCTCGGTTATGTCTTAAGTGAATGTAAACAGTTGAGAAAGAAACCTGATGTGTGTCAGTATATTCGGTCTTAAAGTGACAACAGCCTAATATTCCTGCTGATGTCTGTGTCATTAATGTTAATAAAACAACAAAATACAGCTTTAACAAAGAATTAATCTATATTTAATTTCTACAGTGAACACAATAGTGTTATTTTACATTTAGGCCTAATAATTTATGTACCTGAATACTACTGTTGGACTTTGTAGCCTTGTTATATAGTATTCATCTATGCTTGTAATTTGTGTATTTGTTCTTATATTTTACAGACTGTTCACTTGTCTTTAAAAATGTGGGTCACATTGCCAAGAACCACATCTCTAGACCAATACATAGATGTATTGATGCCCAAGACCAATACATACTGCCCGTCCATCCATCCATCCATCCATCCATCCATCCATCCATCCATCCATCCATCCATTCATTCATTCATTCATTCGTCCATTCATCCATCCATCCATCCATCCGTCCGTCCATCCGTCCGTCCGTCCGTCCGTCCATCCATCCATCCATCCATCCTTTCTTCCTTCCTTCCTTCCCTTATTTTAAGTATTAGTTCAGTGATCCCACGGTATAAAACATGCATATATGGTGTCATCTGGTTCTTTGGTGTGTTTTTTTGGTGATATTACACATTAGAGCATGCGATGAGAAGGCTCAAACATTTGGCAGAATTACTGTTGAGAGAAACAGGAAATTAAAACTTATTAAAGCATAATTTAAAAAAAAAAAAAAAAAAAAAAAAAAAAAAAAAAAAGTATATGTGAAAAATTAATGAAATAAGGAATCATTTACTATTACTTGCAACCAGGTTCCAAAATGTCACTTGCCAAGTGCTAAATGCGAGTATATAAAACAGACTCATCATTAGTGTTTAAATCAAATTGTGATGATTATTATCTGACTCTTGCTGAAATTACTTCAAATCAAAACAAATTCAGGTTACACTTTTTGATGGTCCCCATGCTGTTGACTATAAGCAATATTGCACCTACACTCCCAATCAAAAGTTTGGAATCTGTAAGATTTGTAATGTTTTTAAAAGAAAATAACTGTTTTCTATTTTAATATATTGTAAAATAATTTATTCCTGTGATGTAAAGCTGAATTTTCAGCATCATTACTATCAATGTTGAAAACAGTTAAGTACAAATTTTCAGGATTCTTTGATGTATAGAAAGTTCAGAAGAACAGTATTTATCTGAAACAGAAAGCTTTTGTAACAATATACACTACCGTTCAAAAGATTGGGGTCAGTAAGAACCATCACCTCATGTTGCAGCATGATAATGCACGGCCCCATGTTGCAAGGACCTGTACACAATTCCTGGAAGCTGAAAACATCCCAGTTCTTGCATGGCCAGCGTACTCACCGGACATGTCACCCATTGAGCATGTTTAGGATGCTCTGGATTGGAAGTATTTCTGGATTGGAAGTATTTCCAAACCCAAACTTTTGATTTATGTCAATTTGAATTGACATATGAAGTAAAACATTTCACTTCCCATGGATATACAGCCGAGGAATCCGGTGGTATTTCCGAGGTCCGTGCTAATGCTGATGGGCTGACATCTTGCATTCAAAGGGACTGAAGGGTAGTAAGAAATGACAGCCGTGCTGCAGTGCCTTATTTCTGTGCCTTAGAATCTTCTCGAGATGCAAGCCTCAATGAGAATTTATTTCAAATTTCCGGGTCTACGTTCAAGTAAACCATGTTTGTCGTATTCTCGCGGGTTGCTACAGTACAACCCTACGGTCATGTCGCTTTAGGAGATAGCATCAAGCGATAACAGTGCATTTGTAAACAGGCTATCCCATCCTATGGGCGATAAATTAGAGATCGCCTAGGGCAACAAGAGACGGTCCATAAAAAAATGTGCAGAAAAAATCATAAGAACTAAATTACTAAGTTAATAGCGCACGATTGGCACCCAATAAACACCCTCAGACTATAAACAATTTTTAAAAAAAATTAATTTTTCCTAATATTTTATGTATATATAAAGGTGTTGTCCATGTATTTAATTTAGGGCTGTCAAAAGATTAATCGCGATTAATCACATCCAAAATAAAAGTTTGTGTTTACATAATATATGTGTGTGTACTGTGTAATTAAATTTGTATATATAAATACACACACATGCTTGTATATATTTAAGAAAAATTTGTAATTTATATATAAAAAAATTATATTTATATATTATATAAATTATATCTAAATATATACAGTATATGTATGCAAATATTTCTTAAATATATACATGCATGTGTGTGTATATTTATATATACAAAATAATTATACACAGCACACACACATATATTATGTAAACACAAACTTTTATTTTGGATGCGATTAATCTTTTGACAGCCCTAATTTAATTAAGTTTATTTTATTTATACATTATTTTGTTCTAGATCTGTTTGACATAATGTATATGTAAATATAGGTTGTAATTAAATGTAAAAAAAATATGTGTATGTATGTGTACAGACACATTATATATATATAAATAAATAAATTATATATATATATATATATATATATATATATATATATATATATATATACATACATACATACATATACGTACACACACACACACACACACACACACACACACACACACACACACACACACACACACACACACACACACACACACACACACACACACACACACACACACACACACACACACACACACACACACACACAACCATTCAAAAGTAAGATTTTATTAAATGTTTTTGAAAGAAGTCTATTATGATCACCAGGGCTGCATTTATTTGATCAAAAATACTGTAAAAACAGTAATATTGTGAAATATTATTACAATTTAAAATAAGTGTTTACTATTTTAATATATTGTAAACTGCAATTTACTCCTGTGATGCAAAGCTGAATTTTCAGCATCATTACTCCAGTCTTCAGTGTCACATGATCCTTCAGAAATTATTTTAATATGGTCATTTGCTGCTCAAGAAAATGTCTATTATCAATGTTGAAAACAGTTTTGCTGCTGCATATATTTGTGGAAACCGTAATACAGATTTTTTTTCAGGATTCTTTGATAAATAGAAAGTTCAAAAGAACAGCATTTATTTAAAACAGAAACCTTTTGTACCATTACAAATGCCTTTACTGTCACTTGATCAATTTAATGCACCCTTGTTGAATAAAAGTATTACTTTTCTGGCATCCCTTAGTTTAGGGTCCAATTCTCACTATCAACTAGTTGCTTATTAGCATGCATATTACTAGGATATTGACTGTTTATTAGTATTTATAAAGCACATATTAATGCCTTATTCTGCATGACAATATTCTACGGTTATTGTTTAAAAGGAAGAGTTTATGAAATAAAAATAGAAAATTCTGTCATTTAATCACCCCCTTTATATTCAAAATCTTTATTATTTTCTGTGTCCTGGAAAGAAATAACAACAACAGAACACATGGGAGTGAATAAATAATGACATAACTTTAATTTCTGGCGAAACTGTCACATTGCTTCTTTGTTTCTGGGGTCTGATGGGTAGTTTAGGATGTGGGGCTCGAACCATGAAGTCTGACCGTAGAGCCAAGCGTCATGTATTAATAAACCCGGGCCTAGTTCCCGCGCCTGCCCTAGGAGATCGCTTACATCAAAGCACCAATCAAAAACTGGTGCAGATATAATTTGTCATCAGGGATTTCCTGCTGGAGAATTATAGAGAAGATACAGGGCCGATCAATACTATGGATTTTCACTGCAGTGGCTGATTGTCCAATTGCTGTGAAACATGTGGAAGGATAAAAGGCCACGCCTGCCAGTCTCTAACAGACTGCCGACTCAGCATAAGGCCTGTCAGATTCCTCTGCTACAAAATTATCTTGCTGAGGTGTCCAAGCCCTATTTAACGCACTCACTCACTTCATCCGATCCTCTTCACTGGCTCACTTTGAGGAAGCGTCACTCAGTTCTGTATCGGTGTCTTGGGCAAGGTCTTGGGCTCCTAGATACAGAAAGAGAGAGAAACGGATGCTTTGGAGCACAATCTCTCCTTTTAGTGAGACGTCTGACTGCATTAGGGAAGATGCATGTTGAACGGGCAAAATCCCAGACAAAACTGACCCTTGCGTTTAACTCCGTCTTCATAAATCCCTAATCTCGCACTCCAGACAGCCCAACGCTGGAGGAACACGACATTTTATAGATTTGTTTGGATGTGGTTGACATAAGAAGTAAAAACATTTCACTTCCCATGGATATACAGCCGAGGAATCCGGTGGTATTTCCGAGGTCCGTGCTAATGCTGATGGGCTGACATCTTGCATTCAAAGGGACTGAAGGGTAGTAAGAAATGACAGCCGTGCTGCAGTGCCTTATTTCTGTGCCTTAGAATCTTCTCGAGATGCAAGCCTCAATGAGAATTTATTTCAAATTTCCGGGTCTACGTTCAAGTAAACCATGTTTGTCGTATTCTCGCGGGTTGCTACAGTACAACCCTACGGTCATGTCGCTTTAGGAGATAGCATCAAGCGATAACAGTGCATTTGTAAACAGGCTATCCCATCCTATGGGCGATAAATTAGAGATCGCCTAGGGCAGCAAGAGATGGTCCATAAAAAATTTGCAGATAAAATCATAAGAACTAAATTACTATGTTACTAGCGCACGATTGGCACCCAATGAACACCCTCAGACTATAAACTATTTTTAAAATGAATTTCTAATTCCTAATATTTTATAAACATATACATATATATATATATATATACTCAAAAGTTAAGGTTTGGAAATATTTTTTAAGAAATGAATACTTTTATTCAGCAAGGTCACATTAAATTGATTAATTATGTTACCAAAGAGTTCTGTTTTAAATAAATGCTGTTTTTTTTTTCTTTTAAATGTTCACAGTTTCCACAAAAATATTAAGCAGTTTCATCACTGATAATACAACACTGTCAGACTGTAAACTACAATTTTTTTATGTATTTTTCTTTTTAAGCTGTTGTCTATGCATTTAATATATTAAATTTTATTTATACATTATTTTGTTACAGATTTATTATAGGCTACATAATTTCCAGTGCGTATTTTAGTATTTTTCTACATTAAAGGCCTGTTCACACCAAGAACTATAACGATAACTATATTAGCGTCCACGCCAGTGCTCAGTGCCAAAGGCTCAAGCTTTTTAAAATCTGGTGATTTCTACTTGGCTGTCAAGTTTTTTATCATTCATCAGCTAAAAATCTTTTTGAAAGTGATTCCAAAGATACCATTTCTCTGTGTCTAATATCATTAGAGTTGTGGACTCTGCTATTCCTTTATATTTACAGCGATTTTTAGAACTATATCTTTATCGTAATAGTTATCGTCCTTGGTGTGAACGGGCCTTAATTGTGATTTGTTTACATTTAATCTCTTGCACTAAATAAACATTTTTACAGTATGATTCTTTCAACACTGTCTCTTATATAGAAAGAAAACACTAATCACGTTGGAGTGGAATTTTAATATTATGCCCATTTTTTTACACCGAGAATATCATAATCTCGCCTCGGGCCCCACAAACCTACAGGCTCTGTTTGTGTGTGTATGTGTAAGAAAGACTGGACATTCCCAGACCTCTTAGGCTCGTCTTATCCGATGCCCCCTGACAGGCCGATATCAAAGAGCTCCATGTGAAGGCAGAGCGCCAAGCGCTGAAGATGACGAGCCCAGACTCAGTCTGACGTCCCCTGCAGGCACACACAGAGGAAATGAACTGACCACTGTATACAGGACGAGCAGTGAAAAGCCCTAAACAGGCTTCAACAGAACAGATTCACCCTGACAGGCTTCCCACTTCAATTTAAATGTAGTCTCTGACCATTTTTAGTCATGGATAGCAGCGCAAACTTTGACTTGTTGGTACAAAGAAACATGGCATCTCATGAAACCTGTCAGTGGTCGGAGATATTTTTGACTGAAAATAAAAAATAAAATAAATAAATCATATTTTGCATGAAGACAAGGAAGCCTATTTTTATATACTAATATTACTTTTTATTTTTGTATTTTCCATAATCATTTTAATGTTTTAGGAATTTTGTTGTATGTTTTGTTCATTTTTATTAATTATTGTTTTTTAAATATATAATGTATTATAAAATGTTTTTATCTCTATATAGTTTTTTTTTTTTTTTCACTTTGTTACTTTTAGTACATCAAGTTAAACTACATGAAAACAAGTTAAACTACAATTTATTTTATTTCAGTTAACGTTTATTTTATTTTAAGTAATGACTGTTTTTTTATGGTGTAAGTTTAGAATTATAATAATCCTGTTAAGTACAATATTGAAATAACATTTTAATTAATTGTAATAAAAAAATGAAGTGAATTTTTTTGTAATAGTGTAAATTACTATAAAATTACTATATAAACATTCAGAGACACTACAATAATTGTAATTGTATTATTTTCCATTGTTATTATTATTAATAAAAATAAGTCAATGGGCTAAACTGTCATGATAATTGTAATACATTTACATTTTATTCATTTAGCAGACGCTTTTATCCAAAGCAACTTACAAATGAGAACAACAGAAGCAGTTCAACTAACAGTAGGACAACAATATGCAAGTGCTATGACCCTTCTCAGTTTAATCTAACACAGTACATGTCATTTTTTATTATTTATTTTTATTTTATTTTTTATAAATAGAATAGAAGAGAAAAAGTGTTAGTATTACTGGATCAAGTGTTGCCGAAAAAGATGTCTTCAGCCGTTTCTTGAAAATGGCTACAGACTCTGGTTGAGTTAGGCAGATCATTCCACCAGCAGGTAACAGTCAAGGTAAAGGTCCGAGACAGAGATTTTGTGCCTCTTCGAGATGGCACCACAAGACAACGTTCGCTAGCAGAGCGCAAGTTTCTGGATGGCACATAAGTCTGAAGTAATGAGTTTAGGTAAAAGGGAGCAGAGCCAGTGGTTGTTCTGTAGGCAAACGTCAGTGACTTGAATTTGATGCGAGTGGCAACTGGCAACCAGTGCAATTTTGTGAGGAGAGGAGTGACGTGTGCTCTCTTCGGCTCGTTAAATTCCACTCTAGCTGCAGCATTTTGGATCAGTTGCAGAGGTTTGACAGTGCAAGCTGGAAGACCAGCCAGGAGAGCATTACAATAGTCCAGTCTGGATAGAACAAGCGCTTGGACAAGGAGTTGTGTAGCATGCTCTGATAGGAAGGGCCTGATCCTCCTAATGTTGTACAAGGCAAATCTGCAGGACCGGGCAGTTTGTGAAGTTCAATTGATCATCAATTACAACTCCAAGGTTCCTGGCTGACCTTGATGGAGTTATGGATGACGAGCCTAGCTGAATGGTGAAGTTGTGATGAAGTTTTGGGTTGGCCGGGACCACAAGTAGCTCTGTCTTCGCAAGGTTTAGTTGAAGGTGGTGGTCCTTCATCCAACTAGAAATGTCTGTCAGGCAGGCTGAGATGCGTGCAGCTACCGTCGGATCGTCAGGCTGGAATGAGAGGTAGAGTTGTGTGTCATCAGCATAGCAGTGATAGGAAAAGCCATGTTTCTGAATCACAGATCCTAGTGATATCATGTAGATGGAGAAGAGAAGTGGTCCAAGCACTGAGCCCTGAGGCACTCCAGTAGCTAGATGTTGGGTCTTAGACACAACACCCCTCCATGACACCCTAAAGGACCTACCTGAGAGGTAAGACTTGAACCATTGGAGTGGGGTTCCCGAGATGCCCTTCATCTTTAGGATTGACAGGAGGATCTGGTGGTTAACTGTGTCAAAGCCAGCAGACAGATCCAGCAGGATGAGAACTGAGGATTTGGAAGCTGCTCTTGCCAGTCTCAGAGCTTCAATTACTGTGAGCAGGGCAGTCTCAGTTGAGTGTCCGCTTTTAAAACCAGACTGATTGTTGTCCAGGAGGTTGTTCTGTGTAAGAAAGGAAGAGATCTGGTTGAAAGCAACTCGTTCAAGTGTTTTCGTGATGAATGGAAGAAGGGATACTGGTCTGTAATTTTCCAGATGTTTGTTGTGTGCGTGTGTGTTGATGATGTGCGTGAGTGCGGGTACAACTGAGGAAAAAATGGCTTGGAGTAGATTAGTGGGAGTAGGATCAAGCAGACAGGTAGTAGGGCGATTGGAAAGGAGGAGTTTGGAGACTTCTGCCTCTGAAAGCAGAGAGAAGGAGGGGATAATGTGTGTGTTAGCTGGTAAAATGTGTGTGTCAGGTTGTGGATTGGTAAATTGGCCGCTGATGGTGGTTGTTTTATTTATGAAGAATGTGGCAAAATCGTCTGATGTTAGGGTTGATGAAGGAGGAGGAGGGTTGAGAAGAGAGGAGGTTTTGAAAAGCATGCGAGAGTCAGAAGAATTGTTAATTTTGTTGTGATAGTAAGTCATTTTAGCAGTAGAGATATTAGCAGAGAAGGAAGAGAGGAGGGATTGATAAAGACCAAGGTCAGTAGGATCTTTCGATTTGCGCCACTTCCTCTCTGCACCCCTGAGTTTAGACCGATGTTCGCGGAGAACATCAGATAACCAGGGGGCAGAGGGGGTGGCACGGGCTGGCCTGGAGGAAAGGGGGCAGAAGTTGTCCAAGCAGGATGTTAAAGTGGAGAAAAGAGTATCAGTTGCACTGTTAGTATCTAGTGTTGAGAGCTGATCAGGTGGAGGAAGTGTGGATGAGACCAAAGAGGATAGGCGAGAGGGTGAGAGTGAGCGTAGGTTTCGCCGAAAGGTGAGTGTGTTGTGTTCTGAGGCAGGTTGAGGTTGAGAGTGAGGAGGAAGTGATCTGAGGTGTGCAGCGGAGTGACCAGTGTATGGTCAGTGGAGCAGTAGCACGTGTAAATAAGGTCCAATTGGTTACCTGATTTGTAAGTAGCCGCAGTAGATACTCGTTTGAGGTCGAATGAGGCAAGAAGAGTGTGGAAATCAGCAGCCTGAGGTTTTTCTAGGTGGATGTTGAAGTCTCCAAGAACTATGAGAGGAGTACCATCCCCAGTGAAGGATGAGAGTATAATAATAATGTCACAGGGCCAAAAAATCTTTGTGGTCCTCAAAAATAAGCTTTATTTTCTTCTTTCTATGCAAAGGATAATTTCCTAATGATTTCTTTTAATAATGAGTGTGATTTCCAGGACTGGAAGAGTCTAGAAAATAAATAATTTCAAAAGGTCATGCAAAAAAAAAAAAAAAAAAAAAAAAGATACAGCAAATTTCTGCATTCTATATACATTTTTCTTTGTTACACTTAGTTCAAAAGCATTTCTTAGGCTAGAAATTACACTCTAGAATGTGATTTTTTTTACGTCTTAAACAGCCGTAACAAACAACTGGAAAAGTCATGAAAAAAATCTTGGAAATTCATAGGTCAGAAAAAGTGGGAACCCTGTTACCAGGTCTTGTGTGAATTAAGAATTACACTATAAACAACAACACACAATCATATCTTACACATCCCTACAGCTTCTTACAGCAAAGATGACAGATTTTCTTTCTACAAGACATTTCTGTCAGAACATTACAGTTATTATAAAATTCCATGTAAATGACGTGACCGCCGCACATTATCCACTCAGAATAACACGCAAACCAAAGCGACAGCGGCCTGTGGCGTTACGGCCCGCGGTGTCGACGTGCGTCACATGGCATCTGGAAGTGCCCATGATTCTCCAGCCTTTAGAAAAGGATGGAGCCATTAGTTTCATCATCATTTGTGAGAGGTTGAGTGTTCTGGTGTGATGTTATCTTTCTCGGCGCTGGAGGAGGACATATGGGGGAGCGGTGACCCGAGTATATACGCCTGATAAAAATAGCACCGGCTGCTGTGAATATGCTCCGTGAGAGCAGTTCTGGGATTAGGAGCCGGTGATGGAGGGGCCGTCACTGAGCTAAAGTCTGCGGTGCTGAGCGGCACCTGTTTAGATTCACTTCCCTTTTTTTTATTCAATCCCCGGTGCGCATTGTGAAATTTATGACATGGTTTTTGCAGTATGAGACAAATTCGGGGTTCGTTAAAGTTTTCTTGTGTCATATGGAAAAATCGGCATGTACGTACAGTCACTGATTAACTGCGTTTGGGATTAATCTTAGTCTCCAATAGCAATTGATGATGATGTGACAGAAAAATGTTGATAGTAGCTTGTTTATATGATAGACAACATAAGTCATTATGTACCATTCCTTGTATGTTTTGATCAAGATTACCTCAAGATAGCTCTGGAGAATCAGCAGTCCGTGACCTCTTTTGCCCAGCGACATCAAACCCCTGACACTCCAATTAGTTTTTTTTCCTTTTCCTGGTAAAACATGACCAACATTAGTGCTTTAAGATTTATGCAGTATAATTTCAATGTGTCATAAACTCCTAGTCAACGCTGTCAATCGTGAGCACAGTCTTAAGATGTATATCGTACAGACTGGCATAATTGACATATTATGTAAAATATGACAAGCATACAGACATATTATGTAAATATTATGTATTTTAAATTAACCAACCTTATCTTATCTTAAAGTACCTTACCTTAGTATCTTAAAGTAACCGGGGGGGGGGGGGGGGGGGGGGGGTGACATTTTCAAATATATTAAAATACAAAACAGTTTGTAATATTTCACAATATTAAATTTTTTACTGTGTTTTTGATCAAATGCACACTTAAGAATGAGAATTTCCAGGAATATACATACTGTTAATACTAATTGTTATTAATCGCGTCCAAAATAAAAGTTTGTGTTTACATAATATATGTGTGTGTACGGTGTATAATTATTTTTTATTTGTATATAATATATATATATATATATATATATATATATATATATATATATATATAAAAATAATATTATATATATATATATATATAAAAATACACACATATACAATATAACTTATGTATAAATATATTAACAGTATATACATACATGCATGTGTGCATTTATATTTACAAAATAAATTATACACAGTACACACACACATATATTATATAAACACAAACTTTTATTTTGGATGCGATTAATTGTTGCCCAGCACTAATATATATAATATATATATATATAATTATCTACATTCTTTAAGCATTTTTATTGGTCGCCTTCAGTACTTCTGTAATGTCACATGTCCAAGCGAGAAATGATATTCAACAAGAAAATTCAACGTAGGGAAAAGGATTTCAGAGGCAGAGAAATGTTTTACATTTTGATTAAAGATTACGAAAAGATTATCTTCCTTCTGAACAACATGCACCAATGGATCATTAAAAATTAGGCCAGAAATGTCTATTAAGATAGTAAATAGGGCCAATTTTGATTTCATGTCGACTTTCAGGTCAAATGAAGTTCAAGTGCAATCCGTAGGTCACAAAAGTAATAGCCATAATTCATTTACATGAAGCAAATGAGTACAACAGTGTGTGTGAAGTTGTGCAAATGTACAAAGATGCACGGGACGGATAGAGAGACAGTGTGTGTGTAGCCATGTCTGTTTGATTATGCAGCTCTAGCTGTGAAACAGCATATGACGGACTCATACTCCACAAAACAGCGTGCTATATTGCAACAGCCACGCTGTAATGATAGAGATATTGAGGGCTGTAATTGTTATTATTGCCAAACCCAAATTGAAACTCATAACCTGCCTGACTCCAGCTATCAGTTGTCATTAAGTAAGAAAACAGACGTCTCAGCGGCGTGGCCTCAGTGCCGCGAGCTGTCTGTTGACACACAAAGTAATTGAAGAGGGAGTCGAGCTGTTTGAGCGCACTCAAAAGGAGAAGAAATGAGCACTTGATCAGAGCGTTTTTATGTCTATAGAGATGATTTGATTTCACGTAACGTCTGTTTTATAGCCCACCAAGCCATTAATTTGCATGGAGGCAAGTCAAAATGTGACATTTTTATTTAGGCGCTTTCGCCGTGTTTGGAGAACAATTGACTAGTGGTTTTTTGTGCTGTCAGTTTCGGTGGCATGTCGTCTCATTATATCAGGCCTTACAGAGATGCTTAGGAGGTGCTCAAACACACACACACACACACACACACGCACGCACACACAGTGTTGCGGAAGGTCAATGCTCAGTTCTTTTGCAGTGGATTAGTACCAGCAGGTGAGTGGCTGCTTATTTTACACGAGGCATGGTGGGATTTTATAGGATAGAACGAGTTGTAGCATCTCTATACCTATGCTATACGTCTACATCAATTTGGATTACGTTTTTGTTTCAAAATGCTCTCCATCCACACAAGCGTTTTCCTAAAGTTTCTCGCCCACATTGAAACGTTGCAAAACTATGGAAGCTTGTTTCCGCCACAGAATAAAACATTTTAAAAGATAATTGCGACTTTTTATCTCACAATTTCTCACAAGTTTCTCTCACAAGTTTACATCTTGCATTTCTGACTTTATTTCTCAGAATTGCGAGATACAGAATCAGAATTGCATGATATAAAGTCAGAATTGCGTGTTATAAAGTCAGAATTGCGAGATATAAACTCACAATTGCGTGCTATAAAGTCACAATTGTGTGCTATAAAGTCACAATTGCGAGATATAAAGTCACAATTGCGAGATATAGTCACAATTGCGTGTTATAAAGTCACAATTGTGAGATATAAAGTCACAATTGCGAGATATAGTCACAATTGCATGTTATCAAATCACAATTGCGAGATATAAAGTCACAATTGCGAGATAAGTCACAATTGCGAGATATAAAGTCACAATTGCGTGTTATAGTCACAATTGCGAGATATAGTCACAATTGCGTGTTATAAAGTCACAATTGCGAGATATAAAGTCACAATTGCGTGTTATAAAGTCACAATTGCGAGATATATTCACAATTACATGTTATAAAGTCACAATTGCGAGATATAAAGTCACAATTGCGTGTTATAAAGTCACAATTGTGAGATATAGTCACAATTGCATGTTATCAAATCACAATTGCAAGATATGGTCACAATTGTGAGATATAAACTCACAATTGCGTGTTATAAAGTCACAAGTGCGTGTTATAAAGTCACAATTGCGAGATATAAAGTCACAATTGCGTGTTATAAAGTCACAATTGCGAGATATAAAGTCACAATTGCGTGTTATAAAGTCACAATTGCGAGATATATAGTCACAATTGCATGTTATAAAGTCACAATTCTGACTTTTCTCTCTCGCAGTTGCGAGTTTATATCACGCAATTTTGAGATAAAAACTCAGAATTACCTTTTTTATTTTTTATTCTGCAGCGGAAACAAGCTTCCATAGAAAACACTTAAATCATATTGCACATGCGTAAAACATAATAAAAGCTCACTGAGAAGTTTATTTTACACAAGGCATGATGGAAGGATAGCAAGCGTTTTAAAAAAATTTCTCTTACACACTGAAATGTCGGAAAACGCTTAATCATATATATATACTGTATATATATATATATATATATATATATATATATATATATATATATATATATATATATATATATATATATATAGTTTATTGACTTTTAATTATAATACAAATATAACAAGGCACCACAAAAAGAAAAAAGAAAAAAAGGAACAAACAGTTCAGATCTGTGCAAGTCAGCATTACTGGAGTTGCAGCCAATGTAGAGCGTTTCAAATCATACATTTATAAGCGTCTAGTTTTGTGTCCAGTTGCTACCTATGTGGACAGCAATGCCACTCACTGGAGTCTGAAAGAGCTAACAATAGCTTAGCATGATTGTAGCCCCCCACCGGTATCTGGAAAAAGCGTTAAGACCCTGTTTCTGTGTGAAATCACCTGCTGTAAGAGTTCTTGGCATTTATTATGTTTTATCACACAAGTCTTTCTCTGATATCAATTTACAAGCTTCAGGCGCAGCCTAAAAGGGAGCGATATGCCATCAAAATGGGCTGCTAAAAATGAGCTAGCTTTGAAAAACAGTTAATATGTAAAGTTATGGAAGTTATAAAAGTGATAAAAAGGTTATTTGAGCTTTCAATATTTTGCTCCACTTTCGTCTTTTATATCAGAGATTCATCATTTTCAAATTAAGAGACACCTTGTGTGTGAAAAGCACACTGTTAGCGTCTGCGGTTTGACAGTAGTTGAGATGTACATGCTTGAAACTGATTTAGCGAGTGCTCAGGTGTGGAGATATTTCTCAAATATATAGTTAATATGACTGGATTTTAACACCACAAACATGAAAAAGTACTCTGCTTTCACACTTTTTGGGGCAGATTAAATTGTTTATATCAAAAGGAAATAAGCACTGTAGTTCTGTTGCAGTAGAATAATTGTATCGCAATTTCCACAAAAATATTGCAGCATTGATAATAAGAATAAATGTTTCTTGAGCATCAAATCATCATATTAGAATGATTTCTGAAGGATCATGTGACACTGAAGACTGTAATGATGCTGAAAATTCAGCTTTGTATCACAGGAATAAATTACATTTTAAAAAGCAAAAGCATTTTTAAATAATTATAAAAGCAAAAACGTTATTTTAAATGGTAATATTTCACAATATCTTTCAAAAATATTTAAAAAATCTTACCGACCCCAAACTTTTGAACGGTAGTGTACATTTGTTTTTGATGCAAGAAACCTATTATAAGTGGACCTCAGTGAAAACTAGTGTACTCTGTTTTTTTTCCCAGAGGTTTAATACTTAGGTTTAGGGATTTGTTCAAATCACTGACCGCAAATATGAGCAACAATAGAGATGCTTGGCAAAATAAAAAGCTTTGCTCTTCCTGTAGCAGACGTGACGGGTCAAGGGAGGGGCAGATTAGGGGGGCCTTCACCCTAAAGCCCGTGAACCCGAGCCAAGTGCTGGCGCTCAAGGTGAGGGGCCGAGGTGCCGGAGAAGTAATTTAATCGCAGGCTCTACCCAATTCCCCGGGCGGGCGAGTTTAAGAAAGGTCACGCTGGGAAACCGGCCTGAGACACCCCTTCCCAATTATGAGCGGCGCAGCAGAACATAGCGGAGCGGTGCGTGGGGTGACAGTCATTTACTGTAGCAGCAGCTCATCTGAGAGGAAGAAGTCGCAGATGGTTGATAAGGGTGTAAGAAATGATTGGCAAGGACCTGTTAACCAGTGCAGCACACAGGCATGAGTCTATCTAATATCTATCTCTCTAATATCTATCTATCTATCTATCTATCTATATCCCTCTCTCTAATATCTATCTATCTATATAATATCTATCTATCTATCTATCTATCTAATATCTATCTATCTATCCATGTGATATCTATCTCCCTCTCTCTCTAATATCTATCTATCTAATATCTATCTATGTGATATCTATCTCCCTCTCTCTCTAATATCTATCTATCATCTATCTATCTATGTGATATCTCCCTCTCTCTCTAATATCTATCTATCATCTATCTATCTATCTATCTATCTATCTATCTATCTATCTATCTATCTATCTATCTATCTATCTATGTGATATCTATCTCCCTCTCTCTCTAATATCTATCTATCTAATATCTATCTATGTGATATCTATCTCCCTCTCAATCTCTATCTATCTCTCTCTCTATCTATCTATATCCCTCTCTCTCTCTCTAATATCTATCTATCTATCTATCTATCTATCTATCTATCTATCTATCTACATTTAAGATCTATCTATACACTTACCCATCCAATAAATTTTGGATCGACTTATGAAATTTTAGATCCATCTATCCGTCAACTGAAATGTACAGTATATGCGTTCATTATCACCGACCCACTCTTTCACCTTCCTGTTTAAGCAAGTTCACACTTTCTCCATCTGTCCATATCGCTATGCTTTCTTTTTCCCTCTCTCCTGCTCAAGTCCATCACATATACTCTTCCATCCCTTGTTTATTCCACTCTCCACTCTCTCCTCTCTCTCGTTCCCTCCCTCCCTCCTTCCTGACCCGGGGCCACGTGACGGCCCTGCATGATTATTGGCGCAATCACTCATGTAACAGCCTGCCCAGCTTTCGGTGGGGCCTCCTGTATTTGTCAATGTCACTTCCCCAAGTGCTCCGCCATTGTCTTGGAAATTGTATGTGTAAGGCAAGAGATGCCTGTGACCCACTTCGACAAGGGAGCCGGCGACGTGAGGGCGCTCATCGCCGCGGAGGGGAAGAAAAAGCGAAAAAAAAAAAAAACTGAAAGGGAGGGAAAAAAACAGCAGTTTGATGTGTCCTATTATGTGTCCCAGCTAGAGCCATAAATAATTGTGACAAGTTTTTTTGTTGCGCGTGAAAGTCCTTGACTCTGCCTCCTGTTCCAGCGCCTCCTCTCTGGCGCTGAGATGCTGCCAAACTCCCCCCACCCGCTCCCAGATGATAGATGGCACGGCGAAGCAAATGACAACGGGATAGATTTTTAGTTTGTGCTTTGGAAGGGATCAGTAATGGTGCTTTGCTGTACAAAGCAATAAATGGGAAGGACGAGTGAGGGAGAGGCAGAACGAGAGGAAGAAGAGATGGAGGGGGGTAAAGATTCATTGCTGCAGACTGAGGGGGTTGGAAATGATAATCACTGACATGTGAATTACTAAATATGGACTTTTGGGCATTTTAGCAGAGTTTTTGTACTGGACTGGACAGCGAAGTATGAATTGGCAATTTTTCTTTGGCAGGAAAAATCCAAGGAAGTGGAGCTGTTGCCTGACATGCCAGTTTTCCTGTGCAGTTTATTAGAATGCGTGTGCATTGATACGCTGAGCCATGGACGATACTTGTTTGAATCTGGTTTGCCACATTTCTTTGCCTCTTTCTGTAATGTGTGTGCATATATATATATATATATTTTTTTTTTTTTTAAATAAACATTTAATAATAAAAAAAATATTTATTTCATAATAGAAAAAATACATTTTAATACTAAAATAAACATATTTTAACATAAAAGAATGAGAACATTTCTCTCAAAAATATGGTCTAGCCATGGCACTCTCCCAGGTTAACCAAGTTTGAATTAAGGAGGTCAACAAGACCACAATATCCATTCATCTCAATGGCAGTTGCTTTCAGTTCTGGGCAAAGATGTTTTTGAGTCTATCACCTGAACCGTAAATGAGCTGCAGAAAAATGACGTCATGACGAATGATGGTTGCCTGAAGGAAAGTGCACAATCCTAAACAATTCCTTTCGTCACTGATTATCCTGAGCTGTGACCTGAAATAGTATATATAAGAATATGAGCTAGTGTGCTTTTTAAGAGCTTTAAAATTATCTTAATTGTTATTGAGGTCTCCTTGGTTTACATACATCAAGGGTAAAAAAATACTTTCATTTTCTCATAATTTACATTCCAGCATCACCTCTTTTCTCACAGTGCCTGAAACGGTTCGATTAAAGATTCGGTCTCTCTAGTCTAAACTCCTCCTTTTCGAGAGCTACTCTGCTCTGATTGGTCAGATGGCCAAGTCTGTTGTTATTGATTGACCACTTACAAGACGTCTAAACGCCCATTACATGTATGAATTTCAGCTCCTGATCCTCCTCAGCACTTGATACACAATGATGCGAACGGTAACGATGGCGTCGGTTTTACCGTAATAATTCTAGAGCAAGTCCTCATGCTTTGGAAGTGCAGGAAAGGAATTGCTGATGACGTTTCGGCAGTTCAGAATCGATTCTTTCTTTTAGGAGACAATAACCTTATTTGTGACCCTGGACCACAAAACCAGTCATAAGTCACATGGGTATATTTGTGGCAATAGCCAACAATACATTGTATGGGTCAAAATTATCGATTTTTCTTTTATGCCAAAAACCATAAGGATATTAAGTAAAGATCATGTTCCATGAAGATATTTAGTCAATTTCCTACCGTAAATATATAAAACATTTATTTTTGTGAGTGAATGCAGCACAATCGCGAACATAAATGGACAATTTTAAAGGCGATTTTCTCAATGTTTTGATTTTTTTGCATCCTCAGATTCCAGATTTTCAAATAGTTGTATCTTGGCCAAATATTGTCCTATCCTAAGAAACCTTCAGATGATGTATAAATCTCAATTTAAAAAAATTTACCCATGTGACTGGTTTTGTGGTCCAGGGTCACATTTATCGTTGAAACTTTGCAGACCTTTAACATTCACAAACATCTACATTACACACTGCATCAAACGAAATATTATACACTTAAAAAAACCACTGGAAATCATCTATTATATAATGAAATATTTATATGCTGAATTGCATTCAATGGAGAAAAGTGCTCCAGATAGTTTAGGTATGGTTACTAACATCAGAGACTAAGTAGGCCATGCTAACCAGCCACTTCTTGACTCATTGGCTTACGACATTTCTCAGTCGTAAATTGTTTCCTGTTCTCTTTCTCTTCTGTAAAAAAATAAATAAAACACCACAAAAAAAGAACACGATCAAGTGAAACTTGAGAGAAAGCATTTTCTCGCATATGTATCATTTCGAAACATGCTTACCTCACCACAGTTATTTGTTCCACGGCACTTGCTCGTCTTTGCTGCCTGTGACATTATGTGGAAAAATCAAAGTGAAGTAAGCTTGCATATTCATCACGATAATTACAATACACATACATATGCGTTGAACTTTACATAATGAAAATGGACAGGAGTGAAAGCGGCCCCCGCACTCATTACAAATGGATGTGACTTTTACCTGGTTAGCACTCTGGTAATGAAGTGCCATCATCTTGTCCACAGCTGTGTGATGGATACGTGGGCCTGGTTAAAATACCCTCCGCAGATCCTCATCGCCAATTAGATGGCTGATAGATGGCATTATCAGTCACGTTAATGAGCACGGACTGACACGCGTGCCTGCTGTGGTCACCTGGCCTACGTGCCCCCGGTACCACGCGGCACCACATTTACCAGTCTCCATCCAGCTGGGCACGTTAAACATTGATAGCTCCCCAATTTGATTCTGCCTCTATATGAGGTCTATATAGAACCTTCAGATCAACCCAAACTCAGATTTAAAGAGAATTTCTTTCAAAAGAATGCATCACTCGCACTTAAAGGGATAGTTCACCCAAATTTTTTAATTTTGTCATTACTCACAACTCATGTTGTTCCAAACCTGTATGAGTTGCTTTCTTCTGTTAAACACAAAAGAAGATATTTTGAAAAATGTTGGTAACCAGACAGGTGACCGCAGCCATTGACTTCCATTGTATATACTATGGAAGTCAATGGCTGCCGTCAACTGCGTGATTACCAATTTTTAATCTATTCCTGTGATTTTATATAAAAATGAATGCTAAATAAACTTAAAAAAATATATATATATATATTTGTATATATATACATACAAGCATTATAAAGGAACATGTATACTAAATGTGTGTGTCTCAAAAAAATTATATGGACATTTCTATGTCCTAAAGGTTGATTTGAACCCCTTAACTGTCAACAAAAAGAGTTTGGCACTATTTTTTTAATTGCCTTTCCCCCCCAATCAAAGAGCATAAGCATTAGCATAATAAATTATCATTCGAAAGCTTAAAAACTCAAAACTCATCCTGTGCAAACCGTTTTGCAATCGGATTATTGCGTTACCATGGAAACAGTCCTTTAAAACCTTTTAGCAGGCCCCTCCCCTTAGTGGGCGGTGTTATTTCATATTACAAAATGTATATGAAATATTTTACTATCAAAATTTGTTCTAATCTTGACAAAACATATTGTCGGGGAAGGTCTGAGACAAGAGGTTCCATATCTGGTTAAACATACGATTTTATTGCAACTTTAGAGTAAAATTATTTTGTAAAATATTTTTTTTGTATTTTTTTTTTTTTTTTGTATAGTAGATATGTTTTAGAACTTTTTTACACTTTCTTTTTCTTAAGTGCTTTAATCTTTAAAAAGATTATATTTTTATGGGGGGAAAAATACTATTGAAGTCAATGGGGTCCATCAACAGTTTGGTTACTAACATTCTTCAAAATATCTTCTTTTGTGTTCAGCAGAAGAAAGAAACTCATACAGGTTTAAAACAACTTGAGGGTTAATACATTCTGACAGAATTTTTATTTTTAGGTGAACTATCCCTTTAAGGGGTTAATTAACATTTATTTTTATTTTTATGTTTAACCAAAATTTTGTTCACTTTTGAAATTCACAGTAAAACTGTCTTGAAAACTTTTTTCGATGCATCCAGTATTTACTTTACCACCTAAAACAAATATGTTTGCTTAATTGGTTACCAAGGAGTCAGCGAGGTGTCAGTGAAGAGCTTGAGGTGAAGTGCAGTATGAGACGTGATGTGTCAAGAAAACAAAACAATTAAAGTAAATATCACTTTTAATTTTTTTTCTTTTACTGTAGATTATTTCCAGGCAAGCTCTAATTATAATATATAACGTTATATGTAAAAAAAAAGTGAAAATATGATTTAACTGTGTTCATTCACGATGTAAACTGCTAGCTAGGAAATTAGCCTTAGCATGATAGGAGCAGGCCATTTGTTAAACATATAATTTCCATCACTCAGAGAATGTTATCAAACACAATACTAAATATAATTTTAGTTGTAATGAAAATGACACTGACTGTGGTGAAAAAGTTAGGCTATGATTTTCAGAGTGGAAAAAATTTGAGAATTAGCCTGCATATACACGAATGTAATGTTACATTGATAGTAGACTAATTAATTAAACTAGTTCCAGTGTGAAAAAAGGTTTAAGGAATTTTTTGCGTTTATTTATTTATTTATTTTTATTCACAGGACCAAAAGTGCCCACAGTTGAAGAAACACCTAACAGTTAATATCCTTATACTACGGAATTCATCCAAGGTATTACAAATATGCCATTGTACATGTAATGTCAAGCAAAGGTAATATCAGGTTAATGTTTTCGTGTAACGTTACACTTCGTGTTTTTTTATGTGTGTTTTTTGAATGTTTTACCTCAGTACAGGCCCAAGGTGTTCACACGCAGCACGTGCAGAATGAACCCAAAGAATACCTTCTTCGTCGCTGGAAAACCATAAGATGCAGGTTCGACTCAATGGATTATAGGTAAATATCCCCCTTTTAAGCACTTTTGTTGTTCTCTGTGTTTCTTAAGTATTATATTAAAGCTTTTACTTAGAGAGAAAACTGAGAAAGAACGATTCGTGCGTAACTCACACTGAATCTCGAACCGATTCAGAACGGGTTGCTAACTGCTTGACCGACTCGTTGTAAAGAGTCGGCTCAAAAGAGTGATTCATTCACGAATCGAACATCGATATTTCTGCTGGATATTTGTTTTTCTTTTAACTTTTGTTGTCATATGAGTTATGGTTTATGTGAAAGCGTTTGCTTGGTCTTGATTGTGAGGCGGTTGTTACGTCCCCTTTACAAAGACTAATAGTACACTTACTGTATGCTGTAAATTGTCAATTTTATTTATTCGATTTTTATCACCTGTACAGAAAAAGTAAATTTTCTTGACTGGATCAGAATCACTTGAGGGAATCGAGACGTAGAGTGAAATATTGAATTTAAATTCAGTAGGCCTACTTGGCTTGCACTTGAGAGGCCGTTGGCATTTGCTGCTTGAAATGCGCCTTTAGTCCCATGAACAACACAGGCCGTGACCGCTTCCTGATTGAAAACATTTTTTACTTGAAAATAGCATCTGTTGGCTTATTAACATGAGTGGGTCGCATTATAAGAACGCATTATATTTGGTTCTCCAAGGGGTAGCAGAGTTACAGAGAGTAATTTAAACCATCAAGGACAAACAAAAAAGAAAGAAAGAAAAGGTTCTAGAGATGCACACAAACAAAGCCGCACACACACTCTTCTTAGTATCAGTGATGACTAGTTTTTCATTTTTTTTATCAGCAGGATAGCAGCGATAATCCTCGGAGCACAATGAAATGTGAAATCTCTGTTGTGTTTGTATAACTGGCATTCCTTATGCAAACCAAGCAACACCCAGAATCTCTCAGTGGACATCCTAATTAAACAAACTCACACGAGCATTACAGCCAAGGTTGTGATTTATGATATCGCCTCAGATAGTTAAAGCTGGCTTCCGTAAAAATCCATCACGTACATCACCGGACATTACCGCCCTAATTAAACACCCAAATGCCTGCAGATATCATAAAATTAGAAGAAGAAGAAAAAAACACACTCTCTTGCCCTTAATAAAGCACTGCATCTGTGATATTACAGGATGGTATTGGAGATATAAAAAAAAAAAATCCCTCCACAAATGTGAGCGTAATTTGTCTATTTTAGGCCAAATGTTTCTCACGATGTGAAACTGATTAATTATTTGAAATATACTGATTGCAACGAGCTGATAATGTGGCATTAAAATAATGACTCCTGAGCCTCTTCTGAGTTTGTACATTTAGCATCGCACAACCATTAGGAATAATCTGTCCAATTAAAGGTTGTGTAATTAATTAAGTGCACATTCTGTGAAAAGGCAAGAAGGGAGAATTTATCAAACTGCTGAAATATGACCTATCTTGTCCAAAAGACTAATATGTTTAAACAAAAGATGAAAATTGATGACAACATTATTTGTAACAAAATGCTCACTGTGCAACTATGATGCATTTGTCCTCAGATTGCGCTTCTTAGCATTGTCCTTACAGAATTCGTGATGTATTACCCCAGGCAGCGTGGCAATAACTTTAGATGAAAGGCCTGCCTGTCTGGGGACTGTGTTTTCGTAATGCATATCCTGCTTGATATCTCGACCGTAACGGCGTGCGCGAGGCTCGCAACCCTTGGTGGCAGCTGCGAAAGTGTGACATATGGCTGTTTTTAAACATAAACATGATCTTTGTAGGTTTATCTAGTGCACGACGCCACAATAATCTCCCACGTCAAGCACTTTGGACAGATTCGCCCGAGTTCTAACGCAATCAAAGGATTTCCGAAGCTTGGCAGGAGCCTTTCCTCTCTGAACGAGGCTGGAAGGGCCCCTGGTGCAAACCTTCTCTCTCTATTCGCCACAAAACCAAAGCCAAATAACCGTGTGTGGGCTTGGCCGTGGTTATCCGGGTACATGGGTGTGCGGAGGTGTGTGTTATTGGAGTTGCGGGCACAGGGTGAGCGTGTGTGGGCGTGTTGGCATACATGTGCAACATGGTGTTGTGTGCAATTATACCCATGTGTGCATCGTATTCCTACAGTTTGGTGGGTTTTATGTCCCAATGAAAGAACACTGCACATTAAATGTTAATCAACTCTCATGCAACATAGATTTCCATGCATAGACAATGCATGACAAAAATGTATGATATATGATATAAGAATAATGATAATAAAAAAAAAACTTTTTGAAGCACTTGACAGACAAAATCCCATGTAATTAAAGGGGTGGTTCGGGATTTTTGACATCGGACCTCATTTTTAAGTCAGCCTGGTTGTTATTCATCAGTGGAGACATTTAAAAAAAAAAATTATCCAGTCCTTATATTTGGATAGTTAGCCGATGCTAGGCTAGCGCGAGTCAATGGTATATGTTAGCCAGCCATTAAAAACCGTTTTACCCACTCCACAGTGCACCAAACGCAAATCAATTATAACACTAGACTATCGATGTATATGTCCGTTGAGAGAATAATGTTAGAAATCAAACTTACCTTTCATCTCAATGATCCCAAAGGAACTAGTTTCTCAGCAGCTGCGGAATTTTACTTTGCTCCGGTTAGTAATGCGGCAAAAAGTAAACACAGAACAGAAGCGCACTGTAATCAGTGTACCAGCGGCAGGTAAATACACTTGCGTCATGTGTGTACCGGCTCACTCGGTTGCCTAGGTAATCAATATCACTCCGCTGCTGCTGTAGACAAGGCTTATGATTACAGGGAACAAATTATAACTAATGCAATGTGATGAAAGGTAAGTTTGATTTCTAACATTATTCTCTCAACGGACATATACATCGATAGTCTAGTGTTATAATTGATTTGCGTTTGGTGCACTGTGGAGTGGGTAAAACGGTTTTTAATGGCTGGCTAACATATACCATTGACTCGCGCTAGCCTAGCATCGGCTAACTATCCAAATATAAGGACTGGATTTTTTTTTTTTTTAAATGTCTCCACTGATGAATAACAACCAGGCTGACTTAAAAATGAGGTCCGATGTCAAAAATCCCGAACCACCCCTTTAATCATGATTTCTCAACTCGATTCTTCAGGAATCAATTTAATGTGTTGATTTGGTGAATTTTTTTTTTATTATTATCAACGTTAAAAATAATCGTGCTGCTTAATATGTTTGTGGAAACCGTGATGCACTACTATTCAAAGGTTTGATTTAAAGTTTTAAATGTTTTTGAAATAAGTCTTTTCTGCTCACCAAGGCTGCATTTATTTGATCAAAAATACAGGAAAAACAGTAATATTATGAAATATTATTACAATTTTAAATAACTGTTTTCTATTTTAACATATTTTAACATGTAATTTATTCCTGTGATCAAAGCTGAATTTTTAGCTCCAGTCTTCAGTGTCACATGATCCTGATTATTATGAATTATTACTGGTGCCCAACTATTAATAATGGTTCTTATTATTATCATCAATGTTGAAATAGAAAATTCAAAAGAACAGCATTTGTTTGAAATCTTTTATAAATATAAATCTTAAATATTACTTTTGACCAATTTAGTGTGTGCTTACTGAATAAAAGTATTATTTTCTTTTTTTTGTTTGTTTTCTTTTTAAATTATAATACTATTTCACAATATTACTGTTTATTCTGTATTTTTAATCATCAATTTATGTCTCTCAAACTTCAAGTCAACCTTGTTACATTGGTGCTTCTTGCTCTTTAAAATCTTAATATTAAAATCTTAATATTTTATGTCCAAAATAACATGACTTGCTAGAAGTGACATAATTTCCTTGGAGGGAAAGAAACTCCAACAAAGCAAGTATTAGTCATAAACCTTGAAGACTTTTCTAATAGCATAAAACACAACATATCCATCCTGTTGTGTCAATTTATACTCGATGTGAAATGTTTTTTTTATTTTTTATTATTAAATAGATTTTATATATCTATTGAAATTCGTCCTAAATGTTAATCTTCTGCTAGCATGTTGTTCTTTCCTATCAAGTAATGGTCTTTATTAACTTAAAATGTCCACCCTGTTACACATTGCATTGTAAAAATGTCTTGTAACAAGGTGGACAAATTTCCTAGACCACATATGAAATATTTGGTCAGAATTATTAGGTTAGCCTGAGCATTACCAGCATTTTCTCCCCTTTATAAACATGTTCTCCCTCCTATAAGCCTAAATCATAAATCTTTCTTTTTTTTTCTTCTTTTTTCTCCTCAACAATCCTGCTCAGTCCAAAATCCACCACCAAACTATGACCCATTAGTCTTACGCTACATAAATAGACCTGTATACAGTTGCACAAGCGCATTTGATGCATTGGACTTCTTAATGCAGAAGCATTCACCCGCAGTCGTGTGATGCAGGCCTGTTTTGCCGCACCGTCTTTCCGTGCCAGTATCCCATATGGCGGTGATAAGCACCATGGAGATTCTGGCCAGAGACAAATGCCACACCATTCCAACACAGGAACACATGTCGATCACTGCTCCCAACAGGATGCAGCTCTGTGGACATATTGCGCTAAGCCTTACTGTAAAAAAAATAAGGCACAGGAACCTCATAAATCAAGAGAACAATCCTGACGCGCCACCCACACATCTCACATTAAACAGACATTCCATTGTTCCAGTGCACATTTTTGACTGTTGACATATCCTCGGTTCCGTACCGCATTGAACAATAAACTCGCATTATTAGTCTGAGTCGTGGTGCGAACGCAGGGAAAGAGCTGGCTTCCTTTAGCAGGATATTTTTGAAAAAGCATAATATTTACACCGAGGCATCATGTTAAAATGAAGAGGAAAGCAGACAGAATGAACGGCTCATATATCAAGAGAAACCTGGAGGGTCAGTCGTCACGGGACGTTACGTAATTGTCTTGGATGTTGAGAGGAATGTAAAAGTGGCTGATTTTTTTTTTTTTTTTTTGGCTGAAGGGTTTGTGATGTTTTGCAAGACAAAAGTGGAGTGTGATTTTTACCTGATGAACAGTTTAAAACATGATGTATTTACATGTCAGGAATGGATGAATAATAAACAGTAATCAAAATTGTGCAGGAATAATTCACCCACAAATGAAAATGATGTCTTTATTTATATTTACTCATCCTCAGGTCATTCCAAACTCGTTTTTTCGGTGAACAATCTCTTTAAGATATGCATTTTCTCCATTAAGAAGTATGTTTGCTCAGTATAAGACAGATGTTCATCAAAAATTAAAAAAAATAACAACAAACATCAACCTCGCATCAGTTTCATCACCAGGCTTGAGTGAATACACTAGTTAACGCCGGTTAACAAGCTGAGAATCAGATGTGTGGGCCGACCATAATCTGTCAAAACGTGTCATGTCTTGTCACAGCTTGACATGAGCTGAATGATAGGCCACATCAAGGGAAGAGTTATGGCGTTTAGCAAAGCTCCAGTCTGCCCTGAAATAACCACACCTGTAGACGTGCCGCTGCAACCCACCTACATTCAGCTGCCAAACTCTGAGGTATAGCTGCAGTTTCATATTCGGGAAAAAGATTCCATGCAGAATCCGCTTGAGTAGTCCTTCAGGCCTTTTGAGCCCTTGAGAAATAAAAATGGTAATTGTAAGGAACTTAAAACTTCCACTTATCAATTAAATTCCTTTAATAATTCTTGTAGTACTTAAAGTAGTAGTTTTATTTTATTAGTGTGTAGTACTTTTGAAGAAAAACCCATGTGTGTGTGTGTGTGTGTGTGTATATATATATATATATATATACATACACACACACACACACACATATATATATATACTGTATATACTTTATATATACACTCACCTAAAGGATTATTAGGAACACCTGTTCAATTTCTCATTAATGCAATTATCTAATCAACCAATCACATGGCAGTTGCTTCAATGCATTTAGGGGTGTGGTCCTGGTCAAGACAATCTCCTGAACTCCAAACTGAATGTCAGAATGGGAAAGAAAGGTGATTTAAGCAATTTTGAGCGTGGCATGGTTGTTGGTGCCAGACGGGCCGGTCTGAGTATTTCACAATCTGCTCAGTTACTGGGATTTTCACGCACAACCATTTCTAGGGTTTACAAAGAATGGTGTGAAAAGGGAAAAACATCCAGTATGCGGCAGTCCTGTGGGCGAAAATGCTTTGTTGATGCTAGAGATCAGAGGAGAATGGGCCGACTGATTCAAGCTGATAGAAGAGCAACTTTGACTGAAATAACCACTCGTTACAACCGAGGTATGCAGCAAAGCATTTGTGAAGCCACAACACGCACAACCTTGAGGCGGATGGGCTACAACAGCAGAAGACCCCACCGGGTACCACTCATCTCCACTACAAATAGAGGCTACAATTTGCACGAGCTCACCAAAATTGGACAGTTGAAGACTGGAAAAATGTTGCCTGGTCTGATGAGTCTCGATTTCTGTTGAGACATTCAGATGGTAGAGTCAGAATTTGGCGTAAACAGAATGAGAACATGGATCCATCATGCCTTGTTACCACTGTGCAGGCTGGTGGTGGTGGTGTAATGGTGTGGGGGATGTTTTCTTGGCACACTTTAGGCCCCTTAGTGCCAATTGGGCATCGTTTAAATGCCACGGCCTACCTGAGCATTGTTTCTGACCATGTCCATCCCTTTATGACCACCATGTACCCATCCTCTGATGGCTACTTCCAGCAGGATAATGCACCATGTCACAAAGCTCGAATCATTTCAAATTGGTTTCTTGAACATGACAATGAGTTCACTGTACTAAAATGGCCCCCACAGTCACCAGATCTCAACCCAATAGAGCATCTTTGGGATGTGGTGGAACGGGAGCTTCGTGCCCTGGATGTGCATCCCACAAATCTCCATCAACTGCAAGATGCTATCCTATCAATATGGGCCAACATTTCTAAAGAATGCTTTCAGCAGCTTGTTGAATCAATGCCACGTAGAATTAAGGCAGTTCTGAAGGCGAAAGGGGGTCAAACACAGTATTAGTATGGTGTTCCTAATAATCCTTTAGGTGAGTGTGTATATATATATATATATACAGTATATATATATATATATATATACACACACACACACACACACACACACACACATATATATATATATATATATTATATATATACATACATGCATACATACATACATACATACATATATATACACATATATATATAATTGTTCTTTTCTTTCTTTTTTTCTGAATGGGTTACTTCAATGACACTGCAAATAATATACTTCACATTTTGTATTTTTCCAGTAATACATTTTTAAACATCCTAAAAACAGGATAAATTTAGTTGAGATGCAAAATTTCATTAGATATAACTTTTTTTTTTTTAGAGAGAGAGAGATTTGAAAAAAGTTATTCTTGATCTTTCATGAATCAGACTGGTTACGTTGTAAATTTGTCCTTTTCAAGAATAATTGCAATTGAATATCATGAAAATAATTTGGTTACAATGTTTTGCACATTGGTTACCGAAATGATTTGTAAAATAATGACTATTTTCAAACAGGTTTCCAGGACACACCCCTCCCTCATCTGCATTGGTTCGTTAAACAGATTGCCCCTCCCCCAATCTCACGCTATTGGTTGAGTCTGTGTTGCTGTGTTGGGATGCTTAAACAGCAGAGCCATGTTTTGATTGTGCCTCTGTGTTTTAGGGGAATCATCTTACACATGTCTTGCTTATAGTTGACTCTACACATTAAACTGGGGCAGCAGAACATGTTTAACATAAAAAAATGACACACTTCACCTTTAAAATTATGATGAATCAAAAATGGCTTTTGATTTTCGGCTCTAGCCCCCAAAAGAGCCATCAGGAAGACAAGCAAGATGTCTTCCTGTCCAGAGAGAGAGAGAGAGAGAGAGAGAGAGAGGAGGAAAAAAAGTGTCTGGAGAGAGAGAGAGTTAGCAAAAGAAAGAAAGAAAGGAAGAAAGAAAGAGCGGCTGTGGCTGACGAGCAAAATGCAGAGAGAGGGAGGCATAAATCCTGTGTCCTATATAAAAAGAAATACTATCCATGTCAAGGAAAGGTGGGATGCCCTAAAATGAATGATAACAGACTCATTAAAAATAACGGCCGCCTAAATGATAAATGACCTGCCTCCCGAGAAGAGCAGCGCAAGGCGGCCTCTACAAATTAAGACCGCAGTGCTGTTAAAGGTGTTATTTTCCCAGTACTTCCAGCACCAAAATATCAAGCAGCCACACCATTATTTGCTCTTTATTACTGCCCAGCGACGGGACCTTTGGAGATTTAAGGCGAGCCTGTACATTATCAGCCTCTGTTATTTTGTTAATTATCTTGATTCGTGATTTATGACACGCTACGGCTTAATTAAAAAGTGAAATTGCATCAAATTGTAGGGGTTTTATAGACGATGGGGCCGGAACAAGCATTTGCAAGTGATGCATTTATGTAAAGGAGTATTCAGTGCATTGTAGGAGGGAATCATGGGATTATAGTTGCCTACACTCTTAGAAATACATACATGCATACATACATATACATATATACACATACTGTATGTACACTCAATTTTAAAGAAACCTTTATGCAAAAAAAGGTTCTATATAAGGAGAAATGTCTTAAATGATTGCATAATACTTTCATGTCTAACAGGTTATTTCTATTTTCTTGACAATAGAAGATTGAGGATCCAAAAAACATCATAAAAGTAGTGCATATGACTTAAATTCCAAGTCATAATAAGCTTTGTGTGAGGAAACGGCCAACATGTGCTTGGTACGTCAAACTTGGCATGATGTGCAAATGGGATTTTGGCGGAAGGGAAGGTTTTTAGAGGGCTTTTCTTTAATCTCAACTATCGTATGGCTTCAAAATCAAAACACATTGTGCTCCAAAATGGCTGAAAAATGGGAGGATCCCGAGGTAGGAAGGCAACAAGGCACGTCCGAATCCAATGCTCATGCCACATCCTGTCTACTGAGATCCCACAATCCTGTGCGTTCTATTCCATGACAGTTGAGCTAAAATATAAAAATGGCTTTCGCACCGGAGGAACCTTTTCATAGTTCCTTGAACTATTGGCGGAAGATCCCAGATTTTGGAACTAGGAACGATTTTAGTTCTAGGAACTCTTTTTGGAGGAACTAAATTAGCTCCTATTTCAGAGTAGGGTCTAACCCAGCACTATAGGAACTACCAGTGATGTAAGTGTACGCTGATTGGCTGAACGCATGCGAAACACCAGCCCCCGCCATTTAAAAAAAGATGTGTAAACACACAGATTATTATAGCCTTAATATTTACTCCAGAAACTAACTCTACGCACATGGAAAACAGTGATAGATGCACCTCTCAACCTTTACGCTAAGGAGAAAATCCAATGCAACTTTGAGGGGACCAAGTGAAACATGATTATGTATTTCTGCTCATCTAGCAACACTGGACATCAACCACACGGCGAACGCTAATCTGTCCACTTTCTATGTATAACAGTTCTATCCAATAATGTATTAAACTGGACTGTTAGACAGACCATAAACTAATGAACATGGAGAATGCGAGCGCTGTGTGCTCAGGCTCTGGCGTTCTCAACACCGTCAACAACAAGCGTGGCTTACGTCACTTCAGAGTTCCTACTGGAGGTGCGAATGCAACCAGGAAAATGTTCCAAAGGGAAATTATTAGTTCTCGGGAAACCACCCTGGTGGCTAGTTCCTAGAACTACCCGGTGCGAAAGCCCCTTTTTGTGTGTAATTGTACATTTATAACAGCTTTTTCTACTTTTGACGTCATTTTTAGCAATAAATGAATATTGTAGTAATTAAATATTTGTTTAGTTATCATCAAAGCTCTTTCTATTTTGTTGTAGATCATTAAACCGATATGCTGCCTCAGAAGTCTTCATGCACAAACGCTACCTGCAATTTCATCGCCTGATAGGGCAGTGAGGGAACAAGTCAGAACGGGTGAGTAAATAATGACAGAATTTTAATTTTGGTAGCACTGTTCCTTTAAACAATAAAAAAGCCTTATGGTTTGCTGGTCAACCTCATCAGACTAGTCTGGAGTTAAATGGGTTTGGTTTTTAAATGGGTTTGCATAGTACAAACTCCAATTTCTGGAACTACGTGGGTGCTGCATATATAGAAGTTCATCCACCTAGAAAAGTAGTCCCATCTCAAAAGGGCATACAGATCGAATAAAACATTTTTACTAAACAAAATAAAATTTCTGCTTCTAAAACTTCTGGTTCCTGCTTCCATTTTAAGTGCCTTACTGTGAACTTGTTTTCTATCAGTGTAAACTAAGAGACGAGTCCAAACAATTTGCTTTTGTAATCGACAGAATAACACAGATACTGTGATAATGTAGAGCTTAATTTGTATTTATCATAAAATTATCCTTTATAAATCTGCAGGTTTTTCAAGATTCCTGTCTGTCCGTTTCTGGAACACTACAGCCATAAACATGTCCCAAAAAATCTCATGATTCATTAAGTGATGATTTGATCACTCATGCAAGTAATTAAATTAATACTTGATGATGACTGCGACACACCCACAATCAGAGGAGCATCTCGAATCCACCCGTTCATGTCAAATTGGTGTTTCATGAAAGAATTTCTGTTTCTCACAACAACTTTTAAATTTACAAAATTACAAATTAATTTACCTTTGATGTCACGTCAGTCTAAAGGTTCTAAATCGTTGAAAATAATTGCGTTAATCATTATTTTTTTATTGTTTTCCGGTAAAAATATGCTTAAAAAAGATAGATTTAATTTATTTTATTAGAAGCAAAATTTTATAAGATTTAAAGAAAAATTATATTCCATGTGGAAAAAGTCTTCATATCTTTTCTTTTGTAAAATATGTTTTTTCTTTTTTTTTTAAAGGTAACATTTTACAATAAGGTCTCATTTGTTAAAATGAATGTATTAACTAACATGAACTAACAATGAGCAATACATTTGTTAAAGTATTTGTTAATCTTTGTTAATGTTAATGTTTGTTCATGTTAGTTTACAGTGCATTAATTGATGTTAATGAATACAACTTTTGATTTTAATGTTCTTTCTTAGTTCATGTTAACTAAAGTAGTTAACTAACTAAACCTTATTGTAAAGTGTTACCAAATATTATTACATTATATAAAACAATATATAATATTTTTTAAAATGTAAAATGCACAATTTGCTTGAAAAACTTAATTCCAGATATATTTTCAAAACAAAATTCTTCATATTATACAGAATTTTGCTTCTCAAGAATTCATTTGTTTGTTTTTAGGATTTTTAAATTACTTTAAGATAATTTTTAATGGAAACTAAGACTAAAAAACATTTTTTTCCTTTCTAACGTGGTACACAGATGGTGCTATTATTCTGTGATTCACTGTGTACCTGCCGAATGTCTCGCCTTTTTGTGCAGCGAAACGTCAGTTGTCTGCCATTCTCCCTCCATTCTCACAGGATTGATAGATGTCAAACCCATAGGAGGAGACATGAGAGATACTGTATGTCAGAAAGAGCAGTGCCTCTTTCTTTATTCTGTAGTCGCTGGCATTCCTTTGCCGTGAGAACATCGTCTGGCACAGACAGTCCAGCGTTGTCAAAGCATTCAAAGACCTGTGAAGACAAGAGTTATGAAGCGGGAGACTGTGCAATGCGTTTAGTTCTCAGATTCAGACGCTTTATTGTTCTCCCTTAAGCTGTTAGACAAACCATAACAATGAGACACATCATAGCGGTTTTGAAAATAATAAAGCGTAAGGTTTTACTTATTCGCATTAAATTGAAACAGGTGCAAGGCCATTTTAGTCTTGAGATTCACGTTAAGTTGATTTTGTGATTTTGTGATTTAGCAGTAGCGGTTTCAATGCTTTAATGGTGCTTTTCTGTGAAGGAATAATGTCTGATGATCTCATAAGAAGTGCTTCAATGAGGAAAGAAAGTAATACAGGGTTGAAATTAAATGTGGGCGACAATTGAATTTTAGGGTCAACTATTCCTTTAACTGTCAGAACCTGCTGACATCATTGGAAAAGTTTGTCAGTCGCATAACACTGATAATCTTTTAGTCTGCATAAATAACCAGTTGCTTAAGATGGAAAAGTCCCGTTCTGTCTGGGCTTAGTCATACATAGTCAATGCCTTCAGTGATTCTTGAGAGTATGGGATGAAATGGCCCACAATCTGACCTGCCATTAGACTTCTCTTTAAATTACAATTAAAATTACATTAAATATACATTATTCATTGAAAATGTATGTGTGTGTGTACGTGTGTGTGTGTGTGTGTGTATGTGTATATATATATATATATATATATATATATATATATATATATACACTTATAATATATCGACTTCTAACATCTATCCAATGATTTACTCATCTAACCCAGTAATATAATTATCTAATTACCCAGTCATATTAAATGATCTCAATTTGGGGTCTTTTCTCAGCAAATATCGATATAATAGCAATACATTTGATTAACTAATCACCATACAATTAAATTAATGTTTTTTTCCTTTAGTTGATAACCCTCAAACTTTTTATGTTTTCAGGTTTGCAGTCAGATTCGTCCCAGGGCTCAAGAATCACTGCTTTATTAGGTCTACTTTTAAAGTCTTCCAAGTTAACAAATCCCCAAGAAGCAGACATTGAGCAGAAGCATGAGAGAGCAGGTAGGTCTGGTGTGTCCTTCAAACCTTAGTTTGCTGTCCCTGCCTGCAGAAATGAGTGGAATCGCCTAAAGTAGGTCAGTCTTCACTCTCCTGGGTCAAACACGCCTTCCTATCTGCGCAATACTCGACATGATAACGTCAGTAGTGACAGCGTTCTGCTGGTGGAGACGGGAGGTGTGGTGGTCTAGAGCTTTGAGGTCCGGCGGGTCAGGGTTCGAGATCAGAACGCCTCCGCTGTTGGTCATCAGAGAGATAAGAAGGCCGGTTTTGCAACCTGTCATAACCACGGGCAAGTGAGAATAACTGAAAGTCTTTGCTTGGGATTCTGGGATTGAGATTTTTCGCATTTGCGAATTATTCTCAAAGATGTTGAGCATGCAGTGCGGCCCCTGCAAATTTCCCACAATAAAGCTGTCATTGAATCCTTGTCAACGCTGTCACATGACCAGAGTCTGCAGATGCTTAGTCAGTTAATTGGCTGGTAAATTAATTTTCTATGCATGCCATATGTTTAAAGTTGTCATTTAAAGGAAACAAATCATGGAAAACAAGTGTTAATACTGATTTCACATGCAAACAGTTAGCAAATCATAACTGAGGTCTTTAAAGTCTTAAAGGTACAGTAGTAAAAAAGCCTGTTTGACTCACCCAACTGTTGCTCAGTCATGCGAGAATTTCACTGGAAAGAAAATATGTACTTGCATTTGCATTCACTTGTGAATAGTATGATGATCTGGCAGCGTCTGTGTTATTCGTCGTCAGTAGATGACGCAAAGAACTTTCCACTCTAATCAGCGCTTTTTTTGGAATTGCACTCTCATGCTAAATTACCCTGTTTAGTAAATATGGCCCATCATTTTTGAAAAATTATAATTTCAAACAAATTGTACAGTTGAAAGTACAGTGTGGTAGGTTTTATTGTACTGTATTTAATGTAATTTTATTAATTCTTTGTTTATAAAGTTTTTTGTTTTCTTTTATACATATACATATACATATATACATATACATATATACACAGTATGACATATATAATATATTACACATTTAATTTCCCCTTTTGTATAATAATACAAATTATTATATATTGTATAATAATACAATAATATAATAATTTCCCCTTATTTTATTTAATATTCCCCTTAAATTTTTTTAAATAATGTATATATAAAAAATATATATATATATACATTTTATTCTGCGTGAATAATCAAAAAGCAAAACTGTGACTAGTTTTTATAACAGTTTCTAAACTGTGATTATAATATATATATGTGTGTGTGTGTGTGTGTGTGTGTGTGTGTGTGTAGATATCTTTATATTATATCTTTTGATTTTTTTTTTCTTTTGATTTTCAGGTGAAATATGACACCAATGACACATTTCTTTGTGAGATTCACCCTCACATATACCTACACACTCATTGTCATGAAAAGGTCAGTGTCACTCACAAACTTCTTTTTTGACACCCTTAAATAGTTTGTAAAGTGCCTGTGGCCAGGAAATGTCCGCTTTAGATGAAACAGTAGCCCGGACTTGCATAACAAACCTGGTTCCCTCTCGCTCATCACCGTCGGAACACAATGAGCTCCTCTGACATGAGAAGTGGAGCTTTTTTCAGGTTAGACCTAGTTCCCATCAGCAGCGCTCTCCACTCAGGAATGTTTCCGCAAAGACAGCCTCATGGGAAGTGTGAGGTGGTAAATTTTGCATAAGTCTGACACACACACACATACATGTGTTTTAAATAAGAGACCGTCTGTCATCGAGTTTTCCAGGTGGACGTGCACTCTTTCTGTCCATCCTAAACGTACCTGATAAGTCACCTTGCATCTCATATAGCAGCCGTTCTTTGTTATCCGACCGCGTCAATGTTAACGCTCACTGTGGCCCGCTTTGGGACCGTATGTGGTATCTTCACTGCATCTGGCCTGCTGAAAACACATTCCTGACAGAATTAATTGAGGATCACTGATCCCTCGGTGGCTTCTCTTTGCAAATCATTGGGTAGAGATGCCTCCCCAAGTTTGTGTGCCATCAGTTTATGGGTTTCTTACGAGATGCAGGTAGCATATGTGAGCAGTCAGACAAGCTCCTATAGAGCCACTGGGCACCAATAAAAGCAGCCTATCAGAGACTATCAGCCTTCGTGTCATTCTGATTTACGAGTATGCTTTGTGGCAAAAGGAGGCTTCTTGTTTTGCTGACGGGTGGATTTCATATGGCGGTCTTGTTTTTTGTAGCAGTATTGTTAGTCTTGCTGAGATGCTTTGGCCATTTCATGTGATCAGGAAGACTTCAAAATCTACCAAAGCTTTAAGATTACATAAAAATACAAATTTGTCATCAATGCAGATTATTAAAGTTACACTATGTAACTTTTATCTCTCTATAGCGGTTAAAAAAAAGAACAATGGGTCTCATTCACTAATAATTGTGTGGATTATTCGTATTTATCTGCACAGGAGAACTTATCATGAAAAATTTCATTTTAAATTTAATTTCACCATAATGAAATGGCCTTATAATGCTTTACAATGAACTGCAATTTATCTGTTCAATAAAAGACCTTACTCACTTGTTGAGTATTAAAAACGCAATCGCCACATCGCTTTTACAACATTTCAAATCTCTCAATTCTCGCCATCTCTGAAAAGCCAAGCCAATGTTGATTCTGGTTTAATTACGAGCTCCGTCACGTTCTCTTTTTCCAGTCTCTTCTGTTCAGCGATTGTTTACAGGGGTGGTTAAATATGATTTCACTTTTCTAACTTTAGTTAGTGTGTAATGTTGCTGTTTGAGCATAAACAACATCTGCAAAGTTACAACGCTCAAAGTTCAAGGGAGATATTTGCTTTTAAAGAAATCACTTTTTAAGGACTACAACAAACGGCTAGTTGGGACTACACGACATTCCTCCCAGGTTAGTGACATCACTAACCCTAAAATTTACATAAACCCGCCCCCGGGAACGCGATTTATACATTATCATGACAGAATATGCTAATCAATGACTAGAAGATAAGCTACATAAATTCACCAACTAACCATTCAGAAAAGTTGTCGATATGTTGTCACTTCTTCTTGAGTCTCTCCATCTTTCTGACTTCGGTTTGAACATAAAAGGCTTAACGTTTTTGAAATTTCCAGTGCATGTGTATGTGAGGTAAAAGGACGTGAGCTCTTGAAGCTCCGCCCTCTGTGCCGGGAACAGCAGCTCATTTGCATTTAAAGGAACAGACACAAAAACGGTGCGTTTTTGCTCACCCTCAAAAAGTGACAACTTTAACATGCAATATAAAAATATCTGTGGGGTATTTTGAGCTAAAACTTCACACACTCTGGGGACATCAAATACTTATTTTACATCTTGTGAAAAGGTCATTATACCACCCCTTTAAAACGGTGATTCTCCGGAGGTTGGAGATTTAGCTGCTCAATGTCAACCTTTTTCGCTTTTTGTGACAACTAACCTCTGCCACTCCCACACCATACACACGTCAAAAGAGCCGAAGCAACTTTTCTGTATTTTCAGATATGACGAGACACGCACAGGCGAGTGACGTATGAACACAGTTTCTTGCGGAAACCATCCCAACGGGTCTAAAATTTAAAAACTTATAACAGGCTTACCATAGTGACACGTTTTGGAAGAAGGATTGATGATCCTCATTATTTAAATTTTGTTAATTTTGAACAGAAAAGTTAGTGTACATTTTAAAAAAGGTTTTCTGTCTCTCTTATCATGACATAACTGATACAATGTTTAAGTCATGTCTTAGGATCATATTTGCAACATAATTGCACACGAACGCCACCACAATGTCATCATTTAAAATGGGAATCTGTCATAATTTCCAGTGTATTTATTTGTAACTGACATTGCGCTTTTCACCTCTTAGTATTATAGGTCAAGTTTTAGTTGTGGATGATGACTACAATCTTGTCTGCATTTTGTGTATTGTATATTAATAATTATGAGAACTATTGACAGAAAACAGTACCCACATTCTCACTGGTAGCAAAAGAATGCTTAAATGCATTAGGGATTTTGTTTATGCGTATTTTCATCAGTCGAAATTAATCCAATTGTATTTCTGATTCTAAAAGTACTGTTTATATAAACCCTAAACTTTGCAATTGCACATATTCATTTACATGTGCATTACATGTATTCTGAACAAAACTTGCTCACTTGCTGCATTTTTGCCTTGATGACATATAGGGCCCTATTTTAACGATCTGAAACGCAAGTAACTTTGTGGGCGGGTCTTGGGTGCTGTTGCTATTATACCGGCGGGATAAATTACTCTTTTGCCCGACGCAAATCTAAAATGGGTTGGTCTGAAATAGGTTCATTATTCATAGGTGTGGTTTGGACGTAACGTGAAATAAACCAATCAGAGCGACATCTCACATTCCCTTTAAGAGCAGGCGTTTGTTCAATGGCGGATCGATATTATAACGGCGGATTTGCGGGCGCGCGCCAGCGGCGGTTCACAGCCGAGGAGACCGACGTTCTCGTCAGGGCCGTAAAACACAGAGAAGTGACATTGGGGATGGAGAAACCCACTCAAATAAGCTTAGGTTAAACAGGTGTATAATAATTTGGGTAAATGTGTAAGCTAGATTTATGCCTATTTTTTCACATCTTCATGGACACAACAATGATTTCCCTCATGTGTTAATATTTTTCCTTGTAATATGGTTTTCTAAAAATGAGAACTGCTGCATCTGTGTGTAGATGAGATAAGCAAAGTGTATGCGCGTTGTGCACACATTGGTTAAGGCCAAGCACGCGCCCTTAAAATAGCATATGAATAACATCCGCAACTAACAATTCCGCCACTGACCAGGAAAAACCTAGTCTACAGTCAGTGGCGGAATTGTTTTCTAAACCTGCAAAATAGCACCAGGAAACATTTGCGCCGGAACACGCCTCCTCTTTGCGCTGAACCGCCCCCGGGAGCGCAAAGGCATTTGCTAGTTTACCGACGTGCGTCTGTGGAGGGAAAAGTCCGCTGTGCGCAGGCGCAAAATAGGAATGATACATTTAGTCAATTGCGCTGGGTGCAAGATAGGGCCCATAGTATCTAAAAACAAAGCTAAAGAAAAATATTCAGTCCCCTCCACTGACCAATTCATAAGATGTGACATGTACATAGGCTCATTTGTAAGACTAAATATGTACGACTAAATACTAAGAATATACATACGCTCATTTGTAATGCTTAAAATGTATGTAAATATATTCCTCACGTGTGCAAGGTATATTTGAATCCAACTGAGAAAGCTTTTATATGCTTAATTTTTTATTATTCAGTCACGTTTACATGACGGCTTTTCAGTCCCGACTGAGCCATCTGATCACTAACGGATTTGTCTGCATGTAAACCTAGCTATCGATACAGCACCAAATGCACTTACTTTGCTTTTCAATTTGTTGTACAAAAGTGCCAAATCTTCCTCTTTTTTTTATGTGAAAAGAGGGAAAGAAATACCAAATTGTCCAATGCATCCATTGACATGCACATTGCTTCATATTTACAATTTCCTTGAAGCATTAAAATAATATCAATGGCTACTTTTTACAATCCAATCAAATCTCAAAAGGTCCTGTATTATATTATGGCATATTACAAAATGCCATTAGACATTCTTTGACATTCTCATTTGACAAGGCTAGGCTTGTGTATTTACCTTGTTAACTTATACCGCACACCTGGATATGACATAAATATGGTAAATTGCCCATTTTTATATGCATTAACATGAATGTGCATCTTCAGCATCTCAGGTACACGAAATATCATCAAGCTTCACGTCCTCCCTAAATTGCAATTCTAGCACAACAGTTAGATTTTCGGTGAAATGGAGGTATACAAAATGAATGCAAAGGAATATATAATTGAGGTTTTATAGGCTTAATTTCAGGACTTGTACTGCTTGATTATATGTATCCCAGCTCTGATACGACTTCATTGAAATTTACAACAAGTAATCTTCTACCATATGGACTCACCAAATGGAGATCACAGACTGGCAAAAGCAATCAGCTTTTTAATTAACAGAATTAACAGTGCGATGTTAAACTATAATGACAGCAATAAAAACACTTGATGGAACAATGGCAGTCGACAGAAGCTCGTTCATAACTGTTATTTTCATTTCAGGGGGAGAGTGACAATGGATCTGAGCAGACGCTTTGCCCGCAACACTCACCCGCGAGCCGCGAGCTCATATTGACATTGTACACGAGAGCTGTAAAACTAGTATCAAGGAACACTGGGTTGTTCAAGCTGGTGCTGTTTGGCTTTGGCTCTTCTTTGCTGTAATCCTTCTGAATGTACAAACATGCTCTTCTCCGCCGGCGCTGTGACTGATCACTGCTCGCAGATTATTAGAAATGTTCAATTGCGTTTTCTTAAAGATCTTAAGAATACAGAGAATTAATATTTGGGACCAAAGGCATAATTGCTCAGGCCACTTGGAATAAGTTATTAATGAGGGAATGATTGAGTTTATTTTAATGGTAATTTAATAATCAGATTTATTTTAAATCACATCAGTTATTTGCATAGAGCTTTTCACAGTACATTTGTGAAATTTACAGATAGAAATCCCATAAAACCAACAGAGATCAAGATCTTTTTGTTTTAATTTGTATAATTTTTTGAGATATCTATCTATCTATCTATCTATCTATCTATCTATCTATCTATCTATCTATCTATCTATCTATCTATCTATCTATCTATCTATCTATCTATCTATCTATCTATCTATCTATCTACCGATCATCTATCTATCTATCTATCTATCTATCTATCTATCTATCTATCTATCTATCTATCTATCTATCTATCTATCTATCTATCTATCTATCTATCTATCTATCTATCTATCTACAGTATCCATCCATCCATCCATCCATCCATCCATCCATCCATCCATCCATCCATCCATCCATCCATCCATCCATCCATCCATCCATCCATCCATCCATCCATCCATCCATCCATCCATCCATCCATCCATCCATCCATCCATCCATCCATCCATCATTGTTTTTATATGTGACCCTGGATCACAAAACCAGTCGTAAGTCACATGGGTATATTTGTGGCAATAGCCAAAAATACATTGTATGGGTCAAAATTTTCGATTTTTCTTTTATGCCAAAAATTATTAGGATATTAAGTAAAGATCATGTTCCATGAAGATATTTTGTACATTTCCTTCCCTAGATATATAAAACATTTATTTTTGTGAGTGAATGCGGCACAATCGTGAACATAAATGGACAACTTTAAAGTCGTTTTTCTCAATGTTTTGATTTTTTTGCACCCTCAGATTCCAGATTTTCAAATAGTCATATCTCTGCCAAGTATTATCCTATCCTAACAAACCATACATCAATGGAAAGCTTTATTCAGCTATTTCAGATGGATACATCTCAATTTCAAAAAATTGACCCATGTGACTGGTTTTGTGGTCCAGGGTCACATATGAAATTTTCTATTGAACAGGGAAAACTCTATATTTTGCTTCTGGTCATAGGAATTGGGGAATCTCCCTATTATAAGGTTTCAATGTTGGTTTTATTTTGTGCTCCAAAGGTTTGAAAAGCATCAGCACAGCTCATAGATCAAGGTCACATGATTCTTCTTTACAGCGTTTGTGTCATTGATCAAATAAGATGACACATTCTGATTGGTCGTGAGTAGTCATTGGGAGCTGACAGCGGTACATTGACCCTACAGCACATTACAGTCTTTTTCTCACTTGCTTTCACACACACACTCACACCGACACACGCACACACCCTTGTAGCCACACAAAGGGTGATCAACCTCGGTCGCTGACCGCCACAGTGCACAAAAAAGTCAAATTATGAGAAATAATGAAAAGGCATCAATATGAATTCAGCGGAGACTCGTTTCATTCTGTTTTAGACAGCGCTTTTCAGCCTGTAATTTTCTGTAAATGTTAACATGGTCAGACCTACCTATTGATTCTATTATTTTTGACCTTGCATTAGTGTCGGCTAATCTCGCATGCCATAAAATTTCATTTTGTTGTGAAAAATACTCGCAGGCCCTCAGGGTGAGTTAGACACAGGCTGCGGCACCCTTGGGATTCATAAGTGCACACGCGGGTAAACAAACCATACAGCTAATGCTTCTTAGACGACTGAGCAGCACTGCAGGTTACATTTCTTCCTAAACCCTCTTTTTTTTTTCTTCTTTTCAAGTGACTTGATGTGTGGTGTGGTTGCAAAGTCTCGTTCAAAGATAAATGCAGGCTTCCTCCAAATAGATATTGTTTTCCCTTCCTTTCTTCAGTGCAAAAGGTGACGAGAGCAGTTATTAAAGAGAATCCGATGCAATGCACATCTGTAGCGTGTGGTTTAGCAATCCTCTCGCTCTCTGAGGTCACGCGCACAAGGTCGCCACATTTCGCCTATTGCTTTCAAAGGGTAAATAAAGTTTTTTTGTGTGCGTGTTGGAAACAGCTTACATTGCAACTCTGAGTCGCACTGAAAAGCCATGTGTTCGTTCGGAATATAATAAAAGCAGGGGCTTATACCTTTTATGTGGCCTTCATTTATCTTTATGAGACGTTTTGGCAAATAAAGTTTTGTAGAGTTTACCGTAAACGCATGGTACACCAGTAAAAGTTTTGTTAGGGCTCCAGTTTAAGACTATCTTTTTTTCCAGTATTTGATTGTAATTCTAACAATGACAGCTATATGTTACCTTAGTCTGTTTTCTCTAAAGCTTAAACATTGGTAATTTTAGAAATTGACATTAACATGTGCAACCATTTATTTCTATAAAAAATGACTATAGTGTTATACTTAATATTTCTTCTGCTAGTTTTGCATGCATTTTGTTCATTTCAAATGTATAAGTACCATTATGTAAAATCTTTTCAACATAATATTGAATAAAGTTAGTTAGTAAAGTTATTCTACAAACTGAAAGGTTTTAAGTAAAACGTTCACCTTTTCTCTAAAAATTAAAAAAATTTCAATTAAAGTTTTTATTATTTTTAAAGGTATTAAAGTACAATTTTATTGCAATAAAATGTAAAAAAATAAATCTATAAACGTTTAAATAAATAAAAAACTGTTCAATGGTCTCAACTTTAAGGCAGGACAGGATAATTGTTGTCAATGTCTATTTTTGGGCAAAAACTAATAATTTTGAGTAGAAAATGAATTGTATGTGTTGCAAAACAAGTTACCAAACTTGACAATAACATCAATAAAAGTAACAATGCAAACTGTGACGTCATTTTGTCATGCCCCAGTGCATGCTGGGAATACATACATTGCAAAAAATAAAAATTAAATAAACTGAATTTTTACTGGTAAAAACTACTCAAATTTGTGGATAAATTGTAAAAGGTTTTCTACTTTAGAATCAGTTCATGAACTCACTATATAATAAAGTACTAAAAATATATAACAAACAATAAGTAATATATGCTAAGAACTTTTATTTTGACATGCTGGATTTGAGTACACATGTTTAATATTTATTGGATACAGAAAATACAAAATCTCTGCTGGATTTACTTCACCACAATTTTAATTTCTTTCTTAATATATATTTATTATCACAATTTTCAAAGATGGATATTATATTAGTTTTCTCATATCACAATTAAGTGAACATAATTTAAAATCATTTTTCTACTACTTTGGTTTCAGATGCAATTTTTGTCATGTGCCCAGGGGCTATGCACTTCTGACAAAGAAAACCCAAGAAATATTCCAGGTATTTTTTATTTATTTATATGATATAAACCATATTGTAATACATTTGCATGTCAACATAACTTCCCATGCTGTTAATGCTATGTAGTATCACTTTAAATTCAAATCCATTTCTTTAGTGACATCCTCCTACAGGAAGTGACATCATTTTAGAGGAACTCAACAACACAAACATCTGTAAGTATTAGCAATGTCTTTGTGATATTTTGTTGTGTTAGTTGGTTTGTCTCACTCACCTAAAAGATCCAGTTTTATTGAGCTTGAAAGTAAAAAAATTTAAGTTTGAAATGTCAGAACAGCAGCATTTGAACGAGGGCATATTTATGAAAGATATGAAAGAAACATACCATTTTATAGAAATACTGCCTTAAACTCAAACATATTTGTTTTTAAAACCAGACAGTTCAAAAAATACCAAATCTGGGAAAATAAAAATTGTGATCACACCGATTTGGCTGTCTGGAATTCCACCAAAGCTACTGTAGTAGATGACAGCATATTATATAATCATATTATGTTATACCATTGTAGGCCAGCCACAACCAGAACAATCTTCTTGCATATTTAGCATAAGGCCATATTTACTGGTTTCAAAGAGCTGTATTGAAGTGTTTAGGACCTTAGGAAGCATAGCTTTCAATCTTTGAGACTCAAAAACATAAAATACCAAACATGCAATACCCACAGCACACATAATTTTTACATGAGTGCTACAAAATCATTATTTATACTGTAGTGTTCTGATCACAAAAAAACAAACAAAAAAACAGATATCTTTCATCAAAAAATGCCTTAAAGACTGAATATGGGATTAGATGCATACAGTATTTTTTACGCGGTAAATATGTACATTTCATTTTCTCCTGAACCAGGTTGACCTGTTGAACCAGCAGTGGTCGGAAACACTCTGTGTAACGGGTGGATCTAAGGTAAATCACATCAGCTTCTTTGCAGGTCAACCCGGAAGTGGAGCAGAATCTCCAGGAGTGAAATCGTATGTCCACAGGTTGTTTTTGTTTAACCGGTGTCCTATTTCCAGCTTGATTGTTTAACGTGTCGTAATAATGAATTCCCAACTCGGAAGTAGGAGTTTCTCAGTTCCACTTGAAGCCAGGTCAAGCGACAGCTCTTATATGTAGCAGTTATTTTAGTTTTCAGGGCTGTATTTTTAAATATTGTACACCAAAGCTTATAGTTAGTTAAGGATTCAAACTTCTTCATGTAAATGACTTAGGCTGCTAGTGCTATGCATACATAAATCATATTGGTTGTGTAAAAGTGATGCAGATTTGTTTATTCGTTTTGGCTACTTCCATATCGTCACCTTCCTAAAATAATTGCCTACGTCATTTTTTGACAAAAAAGATTTTTTTGCATAAGTCATCTCCTCATGATGCTGGCCACCTCTGGTAAAATCTCCCACATCCTCAGTTGAACAGATCATGTAATTCTACCCCTGTAATAAAATGGCCTAGGTCAAGAGTCTGACTTAGGCCGTTTTATTTTGCCTAAGTCAAAAGACTTCAAGATGGCAGCTGCATCAAGAAGAACGAAAATCTAATCAACCTCTAAAGTTAGGTTCAGTTGTTTGTGTTTTCTGAGAAACCTGCAAAAATGACTTAGGCAATTATTTTAGGAAGGTGACGATATATATTTCCCCCCAATTTACTTGTTGCAATAATGAATATTTAGTTTTGTATAGCCAGAACTTTGACTAGTCATAAGTTATTTTGGCCCATACTGCAGCAGATTCTAGTCAAAAATCTCCCACTTAGACAAGAAGAGCAGTTTGACTGAGAGTTTAAAGTGATCTGTCACATTTCATATTGCTTCTATGTGGCATTTAGGGGTGAGATTGTGTTAAATATAATATATTACACTAGCATGGACATTAATTTCATAATGGCATGATGGTTTGGCAAATCTAGTGATTGATAAAGCAAAACCCTCAAACCCTCGTTGTATCAACTTGGTACTTTGTAAAGGCATATTTATTGTTGGACATTCTGTTACAACTAAATTTGCTTGTGTTCAATCTACTTAAATTTATGCAATTGAAGTTTTATTAAGTCCATTTGTTTTGGGACTACATTAATCAGTTTAGTTGCATTAACTGAAATGGGCTGGGGATTTATAATTCCCAGCATGCTTTGGGGACTGGATTGAGAGAGAAAAATGTTGAAATTAATAATTTTATTTGTTTTTTTAGAAAGATGAAATGACTTGTTAGTGTTTAATGTTAATGTGGTATATATATATTTTTTTGCTTAATTAAATTGAACTAAAGTAACAATTCTTAAACATTTAGTCACAACTTAATTTAATTACATTCTTTGGCCGGTTGCATAAACTGCGTACAAGTTAGTCATCTATTTGATTTCTTTTTAAGAACTTTTCATCTAATTTGAATCTGAAAAAAATGAACACTGATAACTAATTGCTAGTTGTTCAGACACTTTTTAAGACCCAGTCTTAATATAGTGGCTGTTTATGCAAATGGCCCCAGTTCACATACATTTTTAATATGGGTCTTAACTTAATCCAGTTTTGTTGAAATCTGAAACTGGACATTGAATTTCTAGTTTGACAGCATGCTTTGCATGGGACTGTTTGGTAGAGTAAATGTTGAAATCAAGTTTTATTTTGTGTGTTTTTGAGTAAAGAGAAAGATTTGTTGGTGATATAACTGATCAATATAAAAATATATTTATTTCAACAAAGGTATTTAAGAACTCAAAACTACAGTTAGTACAAAAGTTAAATAAAAGTATTAGTTAAAAGTATTGAAGGTATTAAAGAAAAATCATACTAACCCCAAAACTTTTAAACTGTAGTGTACATTAATTATAATTTTTTTATACGTTCATCCTGCGGTCACTTGGCATGTCCACATTGGTTGTCATAGTAACGACACTAAGGTTCAGCGCATCGTTTTTTTAGTAATAAAATGTTTCACAGATTTTAAGTACACAGTATTCAAATCTCAACACAACTGATTTTGTTTTGTTTTACACACCATAGAGATTCCTGTTGACATTCTCTTTCCCAACCACTCGCTTCACGGCCACTAATAACCTGTTCCCTTCATGTCAATCATATGCGCTCAATTATCACATCACTGTCAAATTATTTTAGTGTGTTTTTAAATAATGCTAATTACTAGGAAGAACATGTATTAAATGAAAAGTAAACATACAATGCTTGTAATCAAACAGAACAAATCAAAGTGGTTTCCTGAAACACATTAGCAGTCTTTATTAAATTGTTTAGTTTACTATTGGAACCTTGTCTGGATTAAAAAAGTAATGATAATAAATTAAATTAAAACAAGTAATAAACAAGAACAAAAATGTTATAGCCCAATATCAATACATTTCGTTACACAGCTTTGAATTTGGCAGATCCTGTTATAATTATCTGAATAAATGAGTAATGGCATTCCCAGTGTGTTTTGAACTTTTAGAGTTAAATTTAATATCATACATGGCAAAATACTGATGAGATTGTGATACATATGATTAGAATAACGATATGATTATTCAAGAGGAGACAAAGCTCTAAAGGTCTGCTCATACCAAGAACGATAACTATATTAGCGTCCACATCTGCAGTTTTGTCGCCTGTCGCTTTAAATGCTCTAGATCTTAAAAGCAGGATGGATTCTGATTGGCTGTCTATGTTTTTATCGTTCGACAGCTGGAAAAAAATAGTATGATTCCAACAGTATCGTTTCCTTTGCCGTTAAAGTTGTCGTGTGAGCTCTGCTATTCTTTTACATTTTAGAATGATTTTTAGAACTATATCTTTATCTTTATTCGTTATTCGTTATAATTTTCATCCTTGGTGTGAACGGCCCTTAATACTGACCTTTAGATTTCCTCATTCAACATTCAATCGTGTTTTCTGGACAAAGCTTTGGCCGAGGCAATAATCCCCCTACACTTGTGTTATTTGGCCTACGCTGCCATTTATTTAAAAATGATTGCAATATACTCTAAAATATTTGTATTTCTGATTACTGTCTTTCTGATAATATTTGAAATGTTGCTTGTGGTGAGTGATTTATGCATGTTGCTTTAATGAGCAATTACACAAATGAGGCATTTAGCATGTTCATGTGCACAATTGCTAGTTTGTAGTTAAGCGGAGACTCGTTTGAGTTACTTTTACACTTAGATTTTTTTATTGGGACTTAATTCAGTTGAGTGCAGATTAGATTTTACTAGTGAAAAAGTGTTTTTCAGTTTTGTGTGCAATATAAATCTAACAGTCTGTGGCTGTTCCGTCTGAAGCTGAGACTAACGACTACCTAACTAAGGCCCTGTTTACTCCTGGTATTAAGTTGCTTTTTGGTCGATCAAGTAGACGAGGGAGACACACTCCAGTTTATACCTGGTGTTTTAATCCGTCTCTTTTGTCCACTTTAAACCACTTCTGTCCTGATGTCTTCGAGGGAAGGGTCTATGGATGGGTAAATGTATGTTTTTTTCAGATCTTTCAATCTAATGGACAAAATAAGCTCACACAATTTACATATGAACGCGCCCGGAGACGGCGGAAAAACACGGAGACCATCAGCTTTCATTTCTGCTCTGACAGCCACAAGATTATGCAGAACGCTGTGAGTGTGTGTTAGAAATCAGGAATGGTGAGAGAACATTGTGCTTGGTATGTTTTTCATCTTCAAACCAAACTTGGGTCTCCAGCTGTCAAAGTTTAAACCCTGTCTGGCTAGAGCTCTTCCCATAATGTTTGCACATTAGGTCAGCAGGCCGAGAGTAGACAGTCTTTTGTAGCTGTTCGAACACATGAGCGTTTACACTACGAAAGCAATCCGGTCAGATGCGTTTTCGATCACCTATGAAAGTGATTGAAAGTCGACAAGCTCAAAACGGTTTAGACCCCATTTACACCTGTATTTAGCGTCATCCACTTGTGATCCGATCGACCAAAACGCATCTTAAAGGTGCTCTAAGCGATGTTGGGTGACGTCACTTCTTGTTGACGTTCGAAGTATTGTCAAACAAAACGGAGGCTAGCTCGACCCTCCCTCCTCCTCATCCCTCCCCATCCCTCTCCCTTCCGTGCTTCCTGAAACAGCCATGAACCTTTTAGAAAAAACAAACTGTATTTACCCACCTGTCCAGCAAAAACAGAGCCACCTGAATGTCGGATCGGAAGCCCTTCTGACCCTTTTGCCACCTTTTGAACGCTTTTCCGATGTAAATTCGGGACTTCCCGAATACACCCCACACACCCCCTTCATGTGCACGCGCACTAACCCCCCAACCCCCACCCCCAAATCATTCTTGTCGGTTATTGGCTGGAATACTGTTTGTTATGTTTCGTGGTCCAGGCTGGGCCTGTTTGTTTTTCTTGCCGTTTGTGGAGCCTGGGCTGTCTACAGAGACCGCATTTTTTACAGTTTGTTCAGGGGACAGGCAGCTAGCGGATAGTGAGGAGATGTTTGCTGGATGTGACAAAAAATGTTTTGGCCTAAAAAACGCATGACATCGCTTAGAGCACCTTTAATACCAGGTGTAAACAGGGCCTACGTAGTAGCTTACCAGGTGCCAAACAGTTTTACTACTTTACTACTGAAAAAGATAATGGCTGGATCTCAGTGAGGCAGGAGTGTATGTTTCAACTGTTTCAAACTGCAACTTTCTCTTTGGATTTAATGTTACTTGATTAACTCGGATGCAATGTTACAGCAGCATTGATGCTGAAACGCTCATGGCTGACTGGGTGCCAAAGATCTGCTGCATGTGAAACTCTTCAACCGTTCCATCACTGGATTCACGTTTTCTGCATGTCACTTTGCTTAATAATCTCCTAACAATCCTTCAACTTGGCTGCACATTCCGGAATCCTCAAAGCATGAAAACAGCTGGCTTCCAACAGCCCGACTGTCAGGGTCTCCTTCGCTGTCCGTGATGGAAATATCAAACCACTGAGCTGGAAGTGGACATCTCAATCTAAGTCCTTCTCACCATCCACCACCACACACGTCCTCCACATAATTCATGCGCTGTGAGCTTTCACTGGATGCTTTTCAACCTTTTATTTTTTTGTCTTTTTGTTTCCCTTTTTGCTCTGTTTGTGTAAAGCCGGATGCACACTATATGATTTTTGTTTCTGGACATTATTTTGACAAATTTTGGTAATTGTAAACATTCTTTTTCCCTCTTAATATCAGTAAATTTCAGTGTTTGATTATTTTAGGAATCTTTTGTTTACTTTAGACACATTTATTTGTACAGCGCCTTCCATGAGACCTTGTTTCAAAGCAGCTTTACAGAAAATCACACTGATTTATATATATATATATATATATATATATATATATATATATATATATATATATATACACATTGATTATAAATCAGTGATCTGCTCCAGCTCGTTAAAGCAGGATGGATTCTGATTGGCTGTCAATTGTTGTCAATTTACAATCAGCTGGAAAAAAATTGTTGTGAAAGTGATTCCAATGATATTGTTTCGTTGTTCCGTTATCGTTAATTATTTGTTGTTGTTGTGATGTGGACTCTGCTATTCTTTTTATATTCAGAACGATTTTTTTATAATATAGGCCTATCATTATCGTTATCGTCCTTGGTGTGAACCAAATGCTTTACCATAGAGCACGTTTCAGAGCTGGGTGATATGATGATAATATAACAATGATACAAGTCATCCTCCGGTTTTAGATTTAGCTGTATTGTATATGTCAGTGCCACAGTTTTATTAGATATTGGGTTTATTTTTCAGTATTGACTGACTGCACATTTTGCCATATGTATTTCCTGTATCAATATTGCAGTTTTGTTGTAAGTGAAATTAAACAATTCTCAGAAAGCATTCGGTTGTCTTAAAGGGTTAGTTCACCCAAAAATATAAATTCTGTCATTAATTACTCACCCTCACCCGTAAGACTTTCGTTCATCTTCAGGACACAAATGAAGATCTTTTTGATGAAATCTGAGAGCTTTCTGTCCCTCCGTTGACAGCAACTACCACTTTGACGCTTCAAAAAGTTCATTAAGAGCTTGTAAAACTAATCCATATGAATTGAGTGGTTTAGTCCAAATTTTCTGAAGAGACATGAGGGTGAGTAATTAATGACAGAATTTTCATTTTAGGGTGAACTAACCCTTTAACTGAAAAATATCCAGTTGCCAAAGAGTCTAGTGTGAGTTTAACATTTTCCAAATTTGATTAGCAGTCATTTAAGTGACAATGTTGAGAATATAGGGTATAGCTTTAATTTCAGTTAGTATGATGATTTCAGGCAGAGTTACTGTAACGTGACGACATTCATTACTGTGGTTGAAAATTACTTCTATTGTGAATTTATTATTTAATATTTTTATTTTATTTTTTGATGATAACCTATTTTGTTACTCTGTTGGGTCAACACTTGTGGTCTCATTGTCAAAAATCTGCGTACTGAAGCAAAACCAAATTGAAAACTATTGGCAGAAAGACATTCGAAGAAAGGTTACTTGAGACAATGAGGTTCTTTCTTATATTTTACTCATCATAAACCATATTATTAAATAGATGGCAATAGAAAGAAGCCGTTTCATCCCAGGTGGCCCCACAAATGCACTGGAAGTGTCTTCACACGGTGCTTAGATGCTCTACATGAGCGACATTAAGTATGCTGGCTAAATATTTCAATGTTGTAATGGAAGCATTAAAAATGTGACATTTAATTCTCAAAGTGGTCTATTGGAGCATACAAACGCACAGGATAGATTTGCCCCATTGCTTCTAGAACGATTCACCCCATTTCAAGAACAGACCAATCAGTTTAATATGAAACCCCTTGTGCTTATATAAATTGCGTACATCCGAGGGTTGCATGTGCATGCACCGTATTTTCTCATATTGCCAACTGCAGATGAATGAAGAGGAGAAACACAATCGCGGGGTTTGGTAAAAAGCGTTCTGCGCGCATGCCGAATGGAATGACTGACATCCATTTAGTTGATTTGCCTCTGGCAATGAAAAAACACTTTTGAAATGAATAGCATCTTTCCAATCCCTTTCAAAATGTCCATATCTCTCGTGTGCAAGATTTCATCTTTCTTTAGCTTTTCACATAGCACCACTCGCATTCAGCTTGCAAGCAGTAGGCATGGTTTTGAATTAGCTGAGGCCTTATTGTCCTATATATTCACATAAGAGCATATGTGTTTTGATGTGCAAAATATTATTTTATGACATTATGATGTTTATGATTTTATAAGTCGAATAGTATACATTTTCTAAAATGGCAAATAGTGATCATTTTAGTACAAATCTATTTATAAATGCTCTTGAATACGTTATTTTGTCATTCGATTTCCTACATAGCTGTTCTAGCTTCTTGTAGCTTGCATTGTTCTTCTTGCCTATTAGAATATTTGCAACTCATCAGTTTTATTGTTTTGTTTTTACGTTACGTTACTTTACTTTACTTTAACTTTATTATTTTATCTTATCTTATTTTATTATTATTTTATTTTATTTTCAATACATCGGACAATTTACAACCAGTCAGTCATTGGCACAATACAAGTAAATAAACTATTTTATTCTTGCATAATAGAACAATACCAACTGATCAGTATTTTTTTTTTTTATTATTATTATTATTAAATTTTTTTAAGAGTGGGATAATTTACAACCATTCAGTCATTGGCACACATTAAACCTATTTATTTCAGCCCTGTTTATTTCAACTTTGGGTTTATTTTTCAGTAATGTCTGACTGTCTGTACATTTTGCCATATGTATTTCCTGCATCGATATTCAATACAGAATCACTTAAATTGTCGATTTTCCAATAAGAACACTCTCAGAATTATAGGTTCATCTGTAATAGTGTGGACTTTTTGTCCAAATACTAAACCTCTTTGTCTCAAGCGCTCCACTTCTCTGGTGAAATTATAGTCTTAGCTTCTTCTTTTTTTAAGCAAACCTGACTCTTTTGTAAGAATCTCTAGTTTTATTTTCTCCGGGTGCAATGACTTTTTCCTCTTCGTGTCTTATGCCTGCAGATCCAAATCAAGCGGTAATGGACAGATAGCTCTCATGTTTCTGCGAGGGACTACAAGGTGTCTCCATGGGAGGATGAGTGTGATAAATAAATGAGCAGATGAGTTGGTCTCTGACAAGTGAGGGACACGGCGTATCGGGCACATTTTTGATAGTGATCTAATTCAACTGGCAGCCATGGATGTTGATTAAATCAGAATGTCAGACACTTGACAAGTCGAGACAAAAACAGAACGAAAAGCCTGTTGGAACAGCGGGATGTACCGCAAGATAGTCGTTCCCAAAACGTGTCTGGAAAGGAAGACTCACTGGGGATTGTACCGATGCGGTCGATGTTGCCATCATCAACCCCGTTAAACCCAGCCATAGCCCTCTGACCGTCGTTCGCCTACAGTTTCGGAGTGTGTGTGCTTTAGTAGCAAAAAAAATGCAAGTACAGTTGAGAAGTACCCCTGTAATTACAGAGCGAACAAAAGCTTTCTTTGGAAAGGCAACACAAAGGAGTATCAATGGCACATCACTCGGAAGGCTGGGCGGGAACGCTGCAGATGGAGGCCTCATTGAATAGCTCTTTGAAAAGGGTGGATGTCGGAGCAAAATGGCTATCACGCTCCAGTAAGGATGTTTTGCGATGACTTTGTCAGTGTCACTTACACATTAAACCCGTGTTGTCTTTTCTCACATCTTGTGTTCGGTGCGAAAACCTTGTGTTTCTCATTTGCAAGCGTCGGATTCATAATGCGATGTAATCATAGATCATCATTGAAATCAACTAGATTATCATTGAAATGATTCAGTACATTCTGTCAATAACACTTTACAATAAGCTTTTGTTTGTTAATAAAATTGAGGTAATTTAGCTAATTAAATTAGGGATAAATTAGTTCACCCAAGAATGAAAATTCTTTCATTAATTACTTACTCACCCTCATGTCGTTCTAAACCCGTAAGACTTTCGTTCATCTTCAGAACACAAATGAAGATTTTTTTTGATGAAATATGAGCTCAAACGTGCTGCATATCACGAGAATGAACCTCATTGGTTCTTGCTGAAGCTCAAACGTGATGCGTAACACGAGAATGAACCTCATTGGTTCTTGCTGAAGCTCAAACGTGATGCGTAACACGAGAATGAACCTCATTGGTTCTTGCTGAAGCTCAAACGTGCTGCTTAACACGAGAATGAACCTCATTGGTTCTTGCCGAAGCTCAAACGTGATGCGTAACACGAGAATTAACCTCATTGGTTCTTCCTGAAGCTCAAACGTGCTGCGTAACACGAGAATGAACCTCATTGGTTCTTGCCGAAGCTCAAATGTGCTGCGTAACATGAGAATGAACCTCATTGGTTCTTGTGGAAGCTGAAAGCGCTCAATTCATATGGATTAGTTTTACGATCTCTTTATGAACTTTTTGAAGCGGCAAAGTGGTAGTTGTGTAGCTGTCAATGGAGGGACAGAAAGGTCTCAGATTTCATCAAAAAGATCTTCATTTGTGTACCGAAGATGAATGAAAGTCTTACGGGTTTGGAACAACAAGTGAAAATAGCATATTTTCTTAGTAATAGATGCTATTTACACCAAGTAAAAATAGCTATAGATTCTATTTACTATATGTAAAATAGCAGGATTTTCTTTGCAAAAAGTGTAAATAGTAGCCTAGTTACTATTTGCACCTCAGTATTTTAATGATGCCTTATTGGGACCATAAAGCCCTCCCTACACCTAACCCCAACCCTAACTCTACCCGATAAACAGTTTATTATTAAATAACCGTTAGGCAATTGAATTCCACTTTTCACATATTTTCTTCATATTTATTAAAAATAAAAGCCTTTCCAATCTGATATGCAATGGGAAACAAGTTCAGCATATGGCAGATTCGAACTCGGGTCAATGCCTTACCCCTACACCACTGCACTTGCACAGATCACAGGCGTTTTTGTACTTTTGTCTGGACCAACCAGACGTCAGTGGGCGGAGTTAGTGTGAATAGCCTCTGCCAACAAGGTGGCTATTTGCTCTTTAGTGTAAATAGACACTCCGTTTTAATTTTTGGGTAAACTATCCCTTTAACATGAACTAACCATGAAAAATACTGTAGTTCTACCGCATTTATTAAATCTTAGGAAGTAGTAATATTACCAGGGTGGGAACACTTTACAAAAACTTTAGTTAACATGAGCTAACAATGAAAAATACTTCTAAACCATTAATTAGTCATAGTTAACATTAATTTCAACATAACTGCATTATTAAAATCAAAAGTTGTATCTGTTAATATTACAGTATTTATTGGACCATTGCTAACATAAACTAACACTGAGCAGTTATGTTTTGATCAAATAATGTTAACAAAGATTAATAAATACTCTAACAAATACATTGGTCATAGTTTGTTAATGTTAGTTAAAGCATTAACGTGACCTTATTGCAAAGTGTTACCATTCAGTCTCTCTTTAAAGAGCTCTGCTGAATATTTACAAAAGAAGAGCATGTCGTCGTAATGCATCTCGAGCAGATGAAAATTTCAAAATCAAACGTCATGAGATGTAAATCATGGACACAAATTCGTGCAGATGTAGCGATGGAGCCGCCCGTTCGCTGTTCACCTCGTTCTCCGCACGCCCACACAGAGGTCAGGGTAGCATGTAGCCAGTCGTTGTGCTAATCTTCTTTGTCACTCATAAAATTTACACTACATCTCCCTGTTGGAGGCCTGTCATTTTCCTCCTGCCTTCAGCTGTCACCACACACGAGTAATTACTCGGAGGGTTTGAATGGGCCCTTGATTATTTATAGGGTCGGATGTCTGAAAAAACCTTATACGCTGCTTTGAATTATTTCACATTAGTGATAATGCATGAAAACGAGGACTTTTTCTCCTTCCAGAGCTCAGGATAATCATGACCACATAGGAAGTGTCTCGCACCGGCAGGACTAATGATCGTAAAAGATCTTCTTCAAATGGTTCGGAGGAATGAGACTAAACATAATTTCAAGGCTGAGTGAGAATGTCAGGAAAAAGTACTGTGATCTTTTCAATGTTGTGCAGAACCTGCAGACTGATCTCAAGGATACTGGCTATGTCGAAGATTGAATGTGAATTAGAAAGCTTTGTTTGCAAAGTTAGATCCTCTGAAAGGTTTAAGAGAGTAAATGCGTGGACTATGTGGCGGTATTGAAACGCGTTTGTCCAAACAATGGCTGATGTGTGTTTCAAAACAGTGTTTTTAGTGCAAAAATGTACCGTTTTTAATTACAGTTTTGACTTGTTTTCCAGTAAATGCATCTCAAAAATATATAAATAAGATGTTGAGACTTTTCATACTTTGCATCTTGAGTAATTTGTCATATTGCACTAGCAGATTTTTTCACTTGTCTTTAATTTGTTTAACTTGTTTTTCTTTTGTTAAGATATTCATACAGCAAAATATTCTGGGGGCCATGAAATTTGTCAAATGGTCAAAAACACTGGCAGTGGCTGGCAACTTAAAACAAAAATGCAGCCAGGGAAAGAGTTAAGAATAGCTCTAGCAATTCTTGCTAGGCAGAGTTAAGAACTGCCTAGCAACACCCTAGCAACCACTCAGAACGCCTTTGCAACTGCATAGCAACGCTCCAGTAGCCAACTACAATCCTCTGGCATGGCAGCAAGTTTTGACATAGGCAAGGGCAGTTTTTGACTTGTATTCCGGTAAAAACATCTTAAAGGGATAGTTCACTTTGAAATTAATTTTTGGTATGTTTTAGCTTACCTCAAGGGCATCCAAGATGTAGGTGTCTTTTTTTCCGCAGTAGTTTCAATTTTGATATTTTTAGGTCAAACCGTTCTTGTCTGTCAGTCATATAATGCAGGTCTATGGTCATTATCTCAAAGAGCATGCACAGAGTACAAATTAAAACAATTCCCCGTCGTCCAAATTAAACAATTCCCCATCGTAAGTACACATTGATGGCCTAAGACACGAAACGAGCGGTTTGTGTGAGAAAACGAACAGTATTTATATCGTTTTTACCACTTATACACAGCCATGTCGAAGTGATCTGATCTGACGTGTACGCAGACTGGTGCATAGATATATACACTAGATGTCGCCTTAAAGACATTCGTTCCAATGAACTGCCGTAGACAAGGCGACATCTAGTGTATATATCTATGCACCAGTCTGCGTACACGTCAGATCAGATCACTTGGACATGGCTGTGTATAAGAGGTAAAAACGATATAAATACTGTTCGTTTTCTCACACAAACCGCTCGTTTCGTGTCTTAGGCCATCAATGTGTACATACGATGGGGAATTGTTTAATTTGGACGACGGGGAATTGTTTTAATTTGGACTCTGTGACAGTGACCATAGACCTGCATTATATGACTGACAGACAAGAACGGTTTGACCTAAAAATATCAAAATTGAAACTACTGCTGAAAAAGAGACACCTACATCTTGGATGCCCTTGGGGTAAGCTAAAACATACCAAAAATTTATTTCAAAGTGAACTATCCCTTTAAAATCCATAAAACAGGATAAATAAGATATCTTTAATAAGGCAGATTTCTTTTGCTTTTTAAAAATGTTCTCCTTTTTTGAAAAACAAAACAAAACATGAACTATAACAGAGGCAAGCTAGTAAGAGCTGTTTTGTTGTTGCTGGAGCACAAGCTTCGCCCTCTTCTAGAAAGGGGGTCTGGAGCACCTTATTTACATTTAAAGGGACAGACACACACACACACACTTTTTTGCTCACCCCCAAAAAGCGTCAATTTTAACATGCTATAAAAAATTATCAGTGGGGTATTTTGAGCTAAAACTTCACATACACACTCTGAGGACATCAGAGACTTATTTTACATATTGTAAAAAAGGGGCCTAATAGGTCCCCTTTTAAACAACTTCAGACAACTTTTGTGAGTTGAGTATTAAACTCCTCTGAAGACACATGCTGAAATAGTGTGGTAACTTTTTCTTTGTGATTTCACTTCCTGTCATGCTGAGATTATGACTCCTCCTGTGGCTCTGTATGTCGATTGCTGCCTTTTACAATCCTGCTTGCAATGGTCCCGTTCCGGATTGTTTTGTTCACCTGTTTAATAATTTTTATGCACACAGAAATCACAAACCTCTCTGCCTTCTTTTCAAAAGAAAGGTCAGAGCAGATAATTGTATTGCTCAGCGGTTGTCTTTCACTTACTGATCTTCAGTTGCATGGGATTTGTGGAGCACCGATGACCCCGTCGGCATCACGTTTTGAGTCGAATTTCATTTGTCTGTTTCGCTCCATGGATGAACATTTCCGCCTAGCGTTTACATCCAAGTATCTGTAGCTCAGGTAATTTGATCTAGGAAGATTTTGATGAGAAATGTTCATATGGAAATCTCTGACGTGTGCATTTTCCTACTTTACAGAGTAAGTCTGTTTCTGAACAAGGGGAATGCTGAGAATAGATCTGAATTTTCAAAGCTGAGATACAGTTATGACAAATTGCGAGACATGTAAGAGCTTTGAAACTTGTTTGGCATTATTTGATATCCTCTTGTATAGTGCATTGAAGTGTTTACGCTGTATTTTTCAGTCAAAACAGTATTTGTATTGCATAGCTTTCTGGATATTTATATTTGGATTTTTCTGTCTGTAAATAGAAGATAGCAGACAGACAATTATTGGGCAAACGTGATAAGCAAGTAATGCATGTAAGATTTCCACTTAAACTTACATTTTACATTTAACAGATGCTTTATCCAAAGCGACTTACATTGCATCCAAGATACACATTTACATATTATCAGTTCTTGTTTTCCCTGGGAATCGATCCCATGACCTTGTCACTCACATGAGCTTCAAAGCCAACACTTAGCCATAGCTCCAATGTTTTTCGTATTGCTGCTGACAACTTCCCATGCTTCCTCTTCTTTAAACTAACACTCAGAGCTTACTGTGCACATGTGAGAGTAGATTGTCTTTCAGTGATGGACAATGCAACCTTCACCATTATCAGAATTGTCACGGCCTACCTGCACAACACTTATCTTTATCTGGAGCAGCAGATGGCCTTTCACACGTGTCGTTGTTGTGACTGAAGCCGTCTCCTCTTGATGTGACCTGAAACAAATGAGCCATGAGAACAGATATACCATCAGCGTTACACACCGGAGCCATTTGACTCTCTTGGACAACATTGTGCTCTCTCTCTCTCTCTCTCTCTCTCTCTCTCTCTCTCTCTGGCTGGTGTGATGATTAGTTCCTGTTTCACCATAATGTCTTTTGGCTTACAGCAAATTGACACAAAGATGAACAATAGAGAGTTAAAAGACTAGAGCCATGTGATCCAGGCAGAAGTTAAAGCTGAAGCTTCGATATGTCACAGTGATGTTCTTTGGTTATATTGTGCACAAGGGCATTTATTAAAGGGATAGTTCACCCTAAAATTAAAATTAAGTCATCATTTACTCGCCCTGTTGTTGTTCTAATGCCGTAAGCCCTTCTTTCTTTTTTTCGGAGCACAAAAGGAGAATTGTACAAAAACGCTTGTACATAGCAGCGAATGGCGACCAGCATCAAGCTTTTAAAAAATGACGTAAAAGTATCACGTCAATAACCCCAGAGTGAGTAAATTATGACTTAATTTTTATTTTAGGTTGAACTATCCCTTTAAGATTTCATGTTGCCTGAGAAGACAATAAAAGCAGTATTAAGTAGTGACCAGGTGAGGTTTTGAGGTTCGCCTCAGTTTATGCAGACACTTATAAATTTACAATTAGCCTCATCTCTACAACTTCTTAAGGTTTGTGACAGTGTCACAGGCTCCACTAAAGGGCAAGTATTTGAAACGGTGAATTTCTTGCGACAGCCCTTGATACCCGAAGAGCTATATTTAGGGTGGATAACTAGTACTGCACAGTATAATCTGACATTTGGACCACAAGGGAGTCTTACTGCATCGCTCGCAAATGACAGTGTCACTGTTGGTTTGCGTCCCCGGTGGAATAGGTTAAAGAGAACAAAACATGTTTTTGCTGTGGAGCGCTGGCCCGGCAAGACAGATCTAATAAAACTGGATTTGATTGCAGGGTATGATCTGACGGAGGCTGTCATTGGTGAGTGAGCCTCTTGAGTCCAGTGAGTGCAGGGATGGGGGGAGGAGGAGGAGGAGGAGAAGTGGAGGAGTGGAGGAGCTGCTTGAGGAAGGGCAGAGAGAGTGATGCTCAGGGTCAGGGGTGAAAGACGGGACCGGAAGGACGCAAGACGATCCTACTCGTGATTATCTATCTATCTATCTATCTATCTATCTATCTATCTATCTATCTATCTATCTATCTATCTATCTATCTATCTATCTATCTATCTATCTATCTATCTATCTATCGTTCTATCTATCTATCTATCTATCTATCGTTCTATCGTTCTATCGTTCTATCTATCGTTCTATCTATCGTTCTATCTTTCTATCGTTCTATCTATCGTTCTATCTATCTATCTATCTATCTATCGTTCTATCTATCTATCGTTCTATCTATCGTTCTATCGTTCTATCTATCGTTCTATCTATCTATCTTTCTATCGTTCTATCTATCGTTCTATCTATCTATCTTTCTATCGTTCTATCTATCGTTCGTTCTATCGTTCGTTCTATCGTTCGTTCTATCTATCTATCGTTCTATCTATCTATCGTTCTATCTATCGTTCGTTCTATCGTTCGTTCTATCTATCTATCGTTCTATCTATCTATCGTTCTATCTATCGTTCTATCTATCTATCGTTCTATCTATCTCGTTCTATCTATCTATCGTTCTATCTATCGTTCTATCTATCTATCGTTCTATCTATCGTTCTATCTATCGTTCTATCTATCGTTCTATCTATCGTTCTTTCTATCGTTCTATCTATATCGTTCGTTCTATCGTTCTGTCTGTTTTATCTATCGTTCTTTCTATCGTTATGTCTGTTCTTTCTATCGTTCTATCTATTGTTTGTTTGTTCTTTCTATCATTCTATCGTTTGCTTGTTCTTTCTATCATTTGTTTTGTTCTTTCTATTGTTTGGGTTCTTTCTATCATTTATCTTTTGTTTGTTTGTTCTTTCTATCATTCTATCTATTGTTTGTTTTTTCTTTTTATCGTTCTTTCAATTGTTTGTGTTCTTTCTATCATTTGTTTGTTCTTTCTGTCGTTCTATCTATTGTTTGTTTGTTCTTTCTATCGTTCAGTCTATTGTTTGGGTTCTATCTATTGTTTGTTCTTTCTATCGTTCTATCTATCGTTCTTTCTATCTTTCTATCTATATCGTTCGTTCTATCGTTCTGTCGTTATGTCTGTTCTTTCTATCGTTCTATCTATCGATTGTTTGTTCTTTCTTTCTTTCTTTCATTCTATCTATTGTTTGTTTTTTCTTTTTATCGTTCTTTCAATTGTTTGTGTTCTTTCTATCATTTGTTTGTTCTTTCTGTCGTTCTATCTATTGTTTGTTTGTTCTTTCTATCGTTCAGTCTATTGTTTGGGTTCTATCTATTGTTTGTTCTTTCTATCGTTCTATCTATCGTTCTTTCTATCTTTCTATCTATATCGTTCGTTCTATCGTTCTGTCGTTATGTCTGTTCTTTCTATCGTTCTATCTATCGATTGTTTGTTCTTTCTTTCTTTCATTCTATCGTTCTTTCTATCTTTCTATCTATATCGTTCGTTCTATCGTTCTGTCGTTATGTCTGTTCTTTCTATCGTTCTATCTATCGATTGTTTGTTCTTTCTTTCTTTCTTTCTTTCATTCTATCTATTGTTTGTTTGTTCTTTCTATCGTTCTTTCAATTGTTTGTTCTTTCTGTCGTTCTATCTATCGTTTGTTTGTTCTTTCTGTCATCCTATCTATTGTTTGTTTTTTCTTTCTATCGTTCTATCTATCGTTTGTTTGTTCTTTCTGTCGTTCTCTCTATCGTTTGTTTGTTCTTTCTATCGTTCTATCTATTGTTTGGTTGTTCTTTCTATTGTTCTATCTATTGCTTATTCTATGTATTGTTCATTTTATCATTTCGTCTGTCTGTCTGAAGTGTGTACTTTTCAGCCTTGTTTAGAGTCCACTCATATCAGTATAGTATGATTGGATGTTTTTTTTTATCTCTATTATTATGTTAATAAATGTGTCAACATTGTGGTATGATGACACATTTTTCAATTTGCTTTTACATAGACAGACTGTAATTTATCAATACAACTTGAATCACATGTGCAGTAAAGTATATAAGTCTTGTCCACAAAATAACCTCTCCGAATGCATAACCCTGGGAGACAGTTCATTAGCTTGTCAAACACGCGTCTCGTTTGGTCACAGTGGTCTCGTTGCGGCCTCGAGAGCACGCCAGGTCTCGCTTGCATCCAAGGTGATCAAACCTGCGTCAGCCTGCACCTGCCGGCACCCCGGGGAGAACACTGGGAGCACCAACAACAAAATCTACAGAGCACACACTCGGGGAGATCCGGCGTGCGGGGCTTTCAATCATGTTATCTCTTTGCCTGAGGAAAGTATCAAAAAACCTGGTGAGCCCAGGGTGCGCTCGACAGCCTGTGAGTTTGACTCCAACACACAAATTGATCAAAGAACAGAAAAATGTTACACAATACTACTACCCTCCACGAGGATATCAGTTCTCTAATACTCCGGTTTGACAGTAAATCACCTCTAACAAACAACTCTACAATTTCATGCGCCCTTTTCGACAGTGTATCTGTCCGTGAGGTTTTGCCTCTAGGGATGATCTCTAACCTCTACCACTGTTAACAAATAACGCTGTGAGGATTTTGATGCAATGATTCCGACTTTTCTCATATTGTAGTTTTCTGTGAACTTGGGATATTGTAGTCAACTAAAACCCCTAAAAACAAGATTTTTTTTTTGTTTAACTGATGTACTAAAATTAAACTGAAACAAAAATAAATAAAAACTAAATAGATATATAAAAAACACACAAAATAAACTAAAACAACAGCTTAATAACAAACTATATAAACATATCTACTTTTGATGCAACTATGTATTCAATGCAATCCGATGATATTCATAAATAAAATATTTGAAATATGCACTTCCTGTATGCGATTTGGTACTGTTGATCTATTTGTTTTGCATCAATCTCGCAAGACTGACATGCAATTGTTGTTTTGATGTTAGCGATTCCTGGTTGAAGACCAGCTTGTTTTGGCCAGCTTTTCTGTTACCGAAACGTTCAGATCGAGCACCGGCGTCCCGTCGATAGAGAAACGAGCCGTTAGAGCACACGGGAATCCATTAGGTGAGGCCCGGTAGAAGTTTGGGGATGTGTAACTGGCAGATTTTGCACTTTATTCAGTGTTTGAATTATTTCTCAAGGGAGAGCATAATGGTCATATAAATCTCTCTGTGTGTGCAATTACTAAGACTGGCAAGGTCTATTCTCTCCCGAGTGATCGTCTGTGAACAATGACATATTACCGGCCGGCCGGCTACGGTCATTAAGATCTGATATGGGATTTATGGGCAGTCTTTAAACATGAGACGGTATAAAAGAGATTTGAATACAGGCAAAATAGCAGAGGATTCTGTCCCTGTGCGGTGTAATGAAGTGTGATGGAAAGGAGAGGGGATGAAGGGTTATTTTTAGGCCAGATCAATTTAACAATGAGCGGAATGAGTCAATTGCTCTCCGAACTGTCACTCCACTGTCCGGGTGTCATCATGGCCTGCTTATAATGGTGCAAGGCAACTGTAAGCAGCCAGGGACAAGATGGCGGGTCTCGTCACATTGTTTTGACACATGAGATGTCCAATGCAGCACTGTAATTGACGTACCTTTCAAATGGCCTCATGGTTTGACATATTTAAAATAATGTAACAATGAAATAGCCCATTATACGGGAGCTCTGCCTTAACTACCTGTGCTCTAAATAGATGTTGTTAGGGGAAGGAATCATTTCAGCCACTCTTAGGAAATATGAATTTCACTCAGCGCTCCAGCCGATGTCAATCTTCATATTGTACACAGGGGCTCATTAGCGACTACAGTAATCATGATGGAATCATTGCATAAGAGACGAACACAATGTGACTTCTTTACCGTCGCCGCTGCTGTTTAATGACCGCGGTTTAAATGGGATTTATCAGTGCAAGCCACAATTCGCTCCAACCCAAGGAAACAATTTCAGTTTTCGGTATTTTACGGTCAGAAAAGAGGTCATAGTACATGTTTACACTGGCATATCAATGTCTATTCAGTATTCGGAGGTCATTTGCGTATAGATGTCTTAAAGCTACATTATCAAAATAGTTGGTTCATCCAAAAATTCATGTTCCAAACTTTCTTTATTTTATTCATTTGAAAGTAAAAGCTGGATTTTCAAGCTGTTTTCCCCCCCAATAAAACAAAAGCAGACTGCTAACTCCAAAATGGACTAAAAAGCACCATATAAGTGACCATATAACTTGAGCACGATATTTCTGATGTCATACAGTAGTTTTAGTTGCAAAACAGACTGAAAATGAAGTCATTAGATTGCATTTGCATCATGGCAGTGGTTTATTTTATGGTGCTTTTTTTTTCAAGCTTGGCGGTAAAAATCACCATCATCTTTCATGGAAAGCAGCAGCTCTGACATTTTGCACAATATCTCCTATTATGCTCTACAGGAAAAAAGACTGTTTTGAATATATATATTAGCTGAATGAACTGTTACTTTACCTTTAAGGGTCAGAGAGGGGGGAAAAGGGTTCAGTATGTTGCTCCCTTAAAGAAACATTTCTAATTCTCCCCGCTGATGTGCACATCGCAATAAGCTCATTGTAATTTCCGATGGCAATTAAGAGGCCTGCGCTCCCAAACACACCAATGAGAGAGCTTAGGTGGAAGATGTGTTCATTGAGAAGTGAGAAATAGATCCTTTGCCTCATCACATTAGTGCCGGCCCCTTAAAGTGACTGTTTATCATGAGGTGGTGCTCCAGGTTTTAATGAGCTCACTCTCTGTACTAGTATAATTCCAATTAGTCGGCTCTTTTCATACGAGGACGTGATTACTGTGAGAGGCCTCCATTGTTTTGTATTCAGTGGCGAGAGCAACGCTTTGGTTGTTTCAATCTTGTTCCTCCATGCCGGCCGGCTGACAGGAACATTACACCTTGTTCTGCATACTGGGGGATACTAGCTCATTAATACACAGGGGATGGTTTAATTCACTGACTTCACACATAATATGATAGATGTGACGGAGCACTCAAATTCAATCCCCAGCTCTGCCATTGTGCTGCAGACGTTACGCTACAATAGAAAAATGCTGTGATTTTTTCTGTAAATACCATCTGATGTTTTTATTAAGTTTAACTGAAACAGATGTAGATGGTTGAATGAAAACCTGTCAATATCATGTTCAGGAGAAAATCAAAAACCAAAGGAATTATTGCAATATGTAATAAATGGATTTTGGCAATGGTATTTGCATGACAAATCAGCAGATATCTTTTAAAAAAATGATTTTTTTCCCTCATTGTTATATGTATATATAAAACATATCGAGTATATATAATATAATATAATATAATATAATATAATATAATATAATATAATATAATATAATATAATATAATATAATATATAATAAATATATAATAAATATATAATAAATAAATAAATATATATATTTACACATGCAACGTGTTCTGGAGAAAAACATTTATTTCATAATGTGATTTCCCCCCCCCCCCCCCCCCCTCACTTTCAATTCTTTTACTTAAATGAAAGGTTAAATTTTTGCCAATTTTTTTGACTGTCTATCTATCTATCTATCTATCTATCTATCTATCTATCTATCTATCTATCTATCTATCTATCTATCTATCTATCTATCTATCTATCTATCTATCTATCTATCATCTAATTATATTTACTCAATATGTTTTATATATATATATATATATGTTTTTTTTTTTTATGTTTTGTGTATATATAAATACACACACGTCCCTAAAGGGAGATTTTTGAAGGTTTTGGTCACTTCTGGGTACAAATTTAGTTAAGTAGGTACACACACACACACACATACACACACACACATATATATAAAAATAAATAAATATAATTGTGTGTGTGTGTGTGTGTGTGTGTGTGTGTGTGTGTGTGTGTGTGTGTGTGTGTGTGTGTGTGTGTGTGTGTGTGCGTGTGTTTACAAAAAATATGTTTTTTTTATTTAATTTATATAGAATTTTCTTTCATCAGGGCAAATTCACACACACACACACACACACACACACACACACACACACACACACACACACACACACACACACACACACACACACACACACACACTCAATGACAGGAATAGAATAATAGGAAATAGATGAAAGAATAATAGGGAATAGATGAACATTCAAAGGTAAAGTTCTGTACCATTTATTATTGTAATGAGAATTTGTGGTGAACATGTAGTTTTAGTGTTTATCTGTTTATTTAGTGTGGTTGCTAGGGTGATCTGGTCATGTCTCAAATTGTGCCCAAGTTTAATACTTTTGGTTAGTGGTTTGTTCAGATCTCAAACCTTAAGTGTGAGCAAAAGTACTAGTGATGCTGCCTTAGCAAGCACCACTAACTAGAACCAATGGTCTCATTGTCGCATAAATACCTACCATGTCTCAAAAAGCATTGTCTGGAAATCATCAAAAGTTTGTTGCCACACTGCCATAACATCTATGAGTTCTTGTTCTCGAGTAGCTCTCGACGTCTCTGCAGCCATTACAACAATTCTGGCCGGTGCCACTTGACGAGCCCAAGTTATTTTTGATCAAAACGCATGCTAGAGAAAAATCAGTCATTAGCAGAAGCCATTTCAGCTGTCATCTTGTTTGGACAGCTTGCAGCTCCCACGTCACGACAGGGCAACTCTCAAGAAAACGGGTCTGCGAGTCTGTGATGTTTTTATTCTCACTGTCTACAGAGACGCTCAGAATCGCGCCTGTCGTTTGGAGTTTAAACGCTTTAACTTTATTTTAATCACGCCGTATGTTGTTCAAAGACATTTTCAAGAGTAATGATTGAGGTATACATGAAAAGAAAGAAGGAGAAAGAATCGCACTAAGTCATTTCTTTTAATGAAGATAGATGCAGTAGAACTGCACATGAACAGCTGACATTTGGGATGGGTGGATCGATCTTAAAATATTGATATATCCTCATATTACAATATATAATTAGATTTGATTAGATTTTTTTAATTGCCTTCAAATAATGTGTATTATATGCATTGCAGCTAATGAAAGAATCGATTTGTCTTTCCAGTTTCATCTTATAACATGAGAAAAATAAACAGCATTTATATATTTTACTTCACTAAACGATGATTCTAAATGTGTCATTTGTAATATTGTAATTTCTGTGTTGGTTGATATGAGCTTTTTTAATGTAAAGGTAAAATTATTGTTTAATGTAATGGTATATAAAGGTAAAAACAAAAACAGTGATAATTTGCATTTTTTTACATTAATTTTAATGATGGCATTTATATATATATATAACTATAAAATATATGAAAAATTATGAAAAATTATTATATATAATATTATATATATATATATATATATATATATTCATAATTGTATATATATATATATATATTCATAATTGTGTGTGTATGTATATATATATATATATATATATTCATAATTTTATATATATTCATAATTATATATATATATATATATATTCATAATTTTATATATATATATATTCATAATTTTTATATATATATATATATATATATTCATAATTATTAAATAATGTGACTGTTTTTAAATTATATATAATCTTGCATTGCATTATATATATATATATATATATATATATGACAAATTAAATATAAAAAAAAATCATAACATTTAAGTGCAAAACCATATACTTTCTGTTGCACAATCGTTTAAATTTTAACATAATTTTCTTTGTTCTGTTTTGTTGTTTTTATTTTATTTTTACTTTTTGTCTGTGTTATTCGTCAGGTACACACAAGCACAATCCGTAGTAAGGATAAATGACTTGATTTTATTGTAGTGTGTTTTTTTTAGACAGATCAAAATAAGATGTAGGAGATGTGCCAAAACAAGACTTTGGCAGCTGAGGGTTCGGAAAGATGACCCTTCGCCCAAATTCCAAGGAAAACAAAGGAAGCGAATAGCAGCCAGAGACAGACATTTATATAGGCGCAAAGAAAAACATCAGAAAATCTACACAGGATTTAGATTCATCCTACAAATCGCTGACAGAGGAGAGAGAGAGGATAAAAAGGATAATCTGTGAGAAAAACCCTTAAAAGAATCAATTTGGCAAGGTGTCTGGGAATTTGACTTTCTCCAGCACTGTGATTCCGGCTGTCTCACGGCAGAGTCGGATGACTGTCTTTCTGTCTCCCTGACAGGCGGACCAGGGCCAAATTGACAGTTCTTTAAAGCGCCTGACAGAAAGCGGCATTAATTAAGTCATTGCCGGACTTTAATTGTGTTAAGAAATAGGAAGGGAAAAAAAATCTAATATGAGAAAAGGTTACCAAGTCCTCTCTGGTGTCAGATTTTCTTCTTTCCATGAATATTAATGCGTCTAATGAAGACAATCTCAACCTCATCTCCCCATTGTTCCATATTCAGGTGCCAGGCTTTCAGGAGCCTGTGATTTGTTGTTAAAGAACAAATATGTCAGAAAGAGACGACTGCCACGCTTTTATCAGCAATTTATAAAAATGCCTTCTTCTCGTGATGGAAAATCAGAGCTTTTCAGGTGCGTTTTATTTTTAAACGAGATAGAAGTCTGACTTGGATGGCATATATGATGTACAGGCTTTGCCACGCAAAATGATCTTCCTATTCATTTGAAAATGGCAAGCAGGCAATCAGTGCGGGCTGCTAATTTTATCATATCCATTGGAGAACAATTAGACAGGAGGCCACGCAAATGGCATCTATTATGGGTCATTGAATTCTCTTGTTGCGGTCTCATGGGCGGCCCTGGGAGAAAAAAATAAATCTTTCAAATGAAACAAAACAAGTCTATTAGAATTCTGACGGAGAGCTGATCTCCATCAGCAGTCAAAATCATATCCCAAATTGAACATGGGTCCGGTATAAGGTGATTTTGGTTTATAGGTCAACAGAATTCATTATACTTAAAAAAAATAAAATGAAAACAGCTTGTAATTGTAACATGTAGTGTTGTTGAGGAAAGTAGTTTATTTTTTAGCCAAGCTACTTTGAAAATGTAGTTAGCTACACTATTCAAGCTAAATATTGGCTAAAAAATATTGACATTTTTGGTATCTATGTATTATATCTATGTATCTACAGTATGTATTGTATCTTACCAAAGCTTGGGGTTCGTAAGATTTTCTTCCATGCTCAAAAAGGCTGCATTTATTTTATCAAAAATACAGTCAAACAGTAATATTGTGAAATATAAAAATTTAAAATAACTGTTTTCTATTTGAATATATTTTAACATGCCATTTATTCCTGTGATGGAAAGCTGTTTTTTACTCCAGTCTTCAGTGTCACATGATCTTTCATAAATCATTCTAATATGCTGATTTGCTGCTCAGAAAATATTTATTATTATCAATGCTGAAAAAATGAGGTTCAGCATTATATTATTGGCTGTCAGAGGTTTTGTCCCAACCAACCGTGACTCAGGCCCTGTTTACACCTGGTATTAAGATGCGTTTTTGTTGATCACAAGTGGACGACACTAAGGGGCTGTTTACACCTGGCCACTTCATGCGTTTTCTCAGATCGGATAGCTATCCGATCGTGAAAAGACCAGGTGTAAATGCCCTCCGAAACGCATTCGAGACGGATTTGAATCCGATTGCTCAAACCACTTCAGGAGGTGGTCTGGGCCGCATTCCAGACGAAACTGGACAAGTGTAAATGCATCTGGTTGTTGAAACCACATATGTAAATTGTACTCCTCCCAAAAATGCTAAAAAAATAAGCGTGTGAGAGCGTGTTATAGGCTATATGTAATGTTATAGCCAGATATGACGACGCTACTGGAACACGCATCACCGCAGATGAGAAGCTGAGCATCTATTCATTAAACCAACGTGCAAACTATCGCAAATCAAAGTGAAAGAAAGTCGCAGACGCTTAACACACAATCATCATCATTAAAAGTAAAGAAACGAAATGATCTTACCAGGACTGTTACTGCTCTCTCTTATTGCTGTCTTTGATTTAGAAATTTTAGCTGATGATCAATAAAATGCAGCTCATATCTGTTGCTTTCGGTGACGTGCACTCCATTAAATCTGCATATAGCGCGGGAATTGAAGATCGGATTTAAATCCGTTTCGCAAAAACACATTTATGTGACCAGGTGTAAATGGAATCGTTTTGATAAATCAGATAGCTATCCGATCTGAGAAAACGCATGAAGTGGCCAGGTGTAAACAGCCCCTAAATACAGGTGTAAACGGGGTCTAAAAGGTTTTGAGCTTGTCCACTTCCAGAGGTAGACAGAAACGCATTCGACCGGATTGCTTTCGTAGTGTAAACGCTCATGAGATCGAATGTGTTCGAACAGCTGCAAAAGACCGTCTACTCTCCGCCTGCAGACCTTACGCTTAACATTATGGGAAGCATTTTGTTGTTCACCTGGTTTCTATTTCTGCAGTGTCACACTGTGTAGCCTCACCCACCGTGAAATTTAGGTAACTGTACATTTAACATCTAATATCTTCTGATTGTGAATTAAGTGTGGATAGAAATATTGGGCCCTATCTTGCACCCAGCGCAATTGACTTTGTACACCGACGCATGTATCATTCCTATTTTGCACCCGCGCACAGCGGACTTGTCCCTCCACAGACGCATGTCGGTAAACTAGGAAATGCATTTGCGCTCCCGGGGGCGGTTCAGCGCAAAGAGGAGGCGTGTTCCAGCGCAAACGTATTTTGTAGGTTTAGAAAACAATTCCGCCACTGACCAGGAAAAACCTAGTCTAAAGTCAGTGGAGCGTTGCGCATGTTATTCATATGCTATTTTAAGGGCGCATGCTTGGCCATAACCAATGTAGCGTGTGCACAACGCGCATACACTTTGCTTATCTCATCTACACACAGACGCAGCAGTTCTCATTTTTAGAAAACCATACATTATTACAAGGAAAAATATGAACACATGAGGGAAATCATTGTTGTGTCCATGAAGATGTGAAAAAATAGGCATAAATCTAGCTTACACATTTACCCAAATTATTATACACCTGTTTAACCGAAGCTAATTTGGGTGTGTTTCTCCATCCCCAATGTCACTTCTCTGTGTTTTACGGCCCTGACGAGAACGTCGGTCTCCTCGGCTGTGAACCGCTCCAGGCGCGCGCCTGGCAAATCCGCCGTTATAATAGCAATCAGCCATGGAACAAGCGCGCCTGCTCTTAAAGGGAATGTGAGATGTCGCTCTGATTGGTTTATTTCACGTTACGCCCAAACCACACCTATGAATAATGAAGCTACTTCAGACCAACCCATTTTAGATTTGCGTCGGGCGCAAGAGTCATTTATCCCGCCGGTATAATAGCAACAGCGCCCAAGACCCGCCCACAAAGTTACTTGCGTTTCGCGCTTGATACTTGCGTTTCAGATCGTTAAATAGGGCCCATTGTGTCACAAGAAACTTTGTGCGTTGTGCGTTGTGCGTGTTGTGCGTGGTAAGAACACCTTGCATATTTCCACCAAATACAAAAAACTAAAAAAGATCCCGTTTTATATAAGCTGAGCTGCAGCATTTTACTAAATAATGACAGAATTTTGCCTTTAAGGCCTTTATTTGAATTGCTATAATCACTGAAATCATAATGTCACAAAGCGACTTCTGTGAAGTTACTCAGGTGGATCTTCTATTCTAGCCTTCTATTTAACTAAATTGTTTGAATGAACTGATTCAGCATGAGATGGAGGTCATAGAGGCCCATGGTTTGCTCGGTTTGGTATTTTATTTTGTTCTGCAGTTTATTCTGGGTAAGAGCTGCTCACTTGGACTAAAAGAGAGCGTCTGACTGGCATGTAAAGCAACCAACCACAGTTTGTTTTGTTGCTGCGTGCTTTTACAGGTTGAGCTAAAATAGATGGTATCACAGTTAGTCAAGTCAATTCATGTTTATTTGAATAGCACTTATCACAATAGATATTGTTTCAAAGCAGAGATGCGTATCTCGATGTTTTAGTGTTTAGGCTTTACAGGAAATGTGCTTTAATGTCCTCAGTGAGCAAAGAAACTTTTAAATAACTTGCCAGATAGAGAAAGTGCTTTCCAGTTTTTGTGCAATATGCATCATATGGTCAGTGAACAGATGTTAAGCTGAGACTAGTAGTGTTGCTACTTTCACTCCCCGACGCTGGTAACACGAAACTGCCTAGTAGAGTTAAACCAGATACTGTAATGTTGATAATTGAACGTAAAGGATCTCACTCAAAATATCAGATCTCTATAAGTGTTTTTTAAGTATTACAAGACAAAGAATGTTGGCAGATTTGGGAAATAAATACGCAAGTAATTGGAAATCCGAAGATGCTGAGATAATGCATTAAAATGCCTCTAAAACTGGGATTTCATTATGCAGGATTTGAGATCATGGTTAATTTGCTCAGATTTATCGTCCCCAGGTTGTCCAGGACAGGCATGCACAAGAAGCCGCAGTGATTTGTGGGTAACATTAAGGCGAGGATGCTGCCAAGAGCACCTAGACCCTCTCAAAATCCCCCCTGCAATCTGTTAAGGTAGTCACCGACAGCAACTGCTAAATCAGTGCCGTCTCTTTTCAGCAGGAGAAGGGACGGCCATTTGCCACGGCTGCTTGTTTATTAACAACACCGGCGCTGTGCATTTACAATCATTAGCGGCTGATCAAAACATGCGTTTATAAGAAAGCTTCTGCGAAAGTTGCACCAAAGTTCATAATCTCTCTTTGTCTGAGACGGCGGGAAATGCTAAAGTGCAAATGTCGGCCATTCCTGACAGGCCGACTTGCGTGATAAGATGTTGGGTGACACGTTTCGTGTTCCGTATGCATGCCGTGGGGCCCTGGAGGGGTACAACACTCGCCATTCTCAAAACTTCAATATTAACTCCACGTCATAATCGCTCAGCTCATCAAAGGGACAGAAATTCAAATGAGCAACACCCTCTACATCCCCTCCACCCCCTCTCCGAATCCTGATAAGACAACCTGAGTCCTTGTGAAAGATGAGCTATGGCTATTTCTGGAGACTGGAGTGCTCTCTTGCCACAGGGCGAACCCTGAATAGCCATGGCTGGAATTACTTGAAAAGAGGGGGACTGGCTCATGCACTTGGGGCTTGTCATTGTCGAAGAGCTTTTGTTCCCTCGTCTCATAGATCACTCTTTGAAAGCACTTCTCATGGTTAAGATGGATATGAAACTGTAGCACAGAGCATATGTTAAGAAAATCCTGGGAGAAATGCTTGACCCATTTTAGCGAGTGTGGTCTATGCGTGCTTTGATTGATCATAGAGGTTTGTGGATGTTTGATGGACCTTTTGTGCTGGTAAAATGAAGGTTACGAATTAGGCAGAACTGGCTCTTGGAATTTAGTGTACTATATCAAATATAATTTTGATTAATAGGATAATTTAGATGATAGATTTTGAGATGATATGGATTTATAAGACTGATAGTCGTGACTTTACAGAAATTAAAAAAAAAAAAAAAATTATATCTATATTTTATATATATAGAAAATATTTATATAGTGAAAGTTGCTGTTGCAATAGCAAGAAATTCAGGGTCACTCACCTCTGAATGATCCTCATTCTTGAAACTGATGAGATCTTTTGAATGTTGAAGCCTCCTCTGAAAATGCTTGGCTTATGATATCCAAGTCTGAAAACTTTATAACAGTGAAATGATAACATCAAGACCAGGATTTTTTGGCAGGCTGCAGTGAATCTTGTATTCTGCTGAAAGGTTTTAGTCGTGGGAGGACACAGTGAGTACAGTAAAACCATTATGAAGCACTTCTGTTTATCACGTCAGATTTGAATGTTTGTGTTACGCTGTGAACTCTGAGGTACATGCGTTCCTTGCAGTCTCTTGAGCTTTAGCTAACACGCTGTATAATACAGAGATGTGAGATAAGCTTTCATTTTTCATCGTGAAATATTATTCCTGCTGAAGTTGTGTGTATTCCGTAGTTCATATATACTGTACACATTTACAAGAAAAGGACAAGCTTTAAATAATCAATATGCAAAAACAAATTTAACCCTCTGGTACTGTTTGTGTGTCAGTCAAAAAGTACTTTTTTTTTCCCTTTTTTTTTCAATGAAATGATTGTACTATATTTTAATTCGATAATATTTTTTATTTAATATTTTGTATTTTTAGGGAATGTTATGGTACTAAATTATATTTATGCAGTAGTTATAATCCATTTATTCACTTTTTGAGCATGGACCTGAAAATTTAATTTCCAACTTAAACTTAAACATAAATCTTTAATGCTTTAAAGCATAGATTGAAGTTTGGTCTATTTTTAAAGACGACACTTGGCAAGTGTAAAAAAGTTTTTTTTAAAAGTAGACTTGAAAAAAGTTATAAAATGTAACATTTATTGTTATGAAAAATGCACAAAAATGCCATTTTAAATTTTTATATGAAATATATATTTTCCAAAACATGTTTTACTCTTAAAAAAAAACTGTGAGAAAATTAAAGCTATAAATCTAAACAAGCTATGTTCTAAAAATGAGGTTGATATCTTAAAAAATGCTTTTAGTAAGTTTGTACGCATTTTGTTTGTGCGCAGTACCAGCCGTTTCCAATAGATGAAATTCGTCTCCCATTAATTTCCAATGCGCTCTTATTTGACCACGAACAATACAAGTGTCACTTTTTCTTTTTTTCAGGACCATATAACCTTTTTCAAATCGTGTCTATGATTTTGTGTGTGTGTGTGTGTGTTCACACAGCAAGTGCCAAAACCTTTACCAAGTTTCATACCATTCCAATGAAGTAAAAAATAAAAAAATAAAAAAACTTAAAACTTCTCGGTCAGAAATGGCTGAATAGCACCAGAGGTGCTATATAATACACTTACTGTATATAGCACTCCGCTTACAATGCACTCCGCTTCACACCTAACAATGCCCCTTGGCTGTTCTAAATTCACTGTAAATCACGGCTTCACGGGGCTTTAATATAATTCACACTTTCTGCAAATGGCAATTTTCTAGAGGCTTTGAATAAACTGTAATTTGAACAAGTTTTTAAATGACTTTTAAATATGATGTAACCAATACAATTTGTAAAACATATTTGGTGTTTGTGATTTTATCAGATAATTTTTATGTAAGATAACTTATTAAAAGTAATAAGAAGGAAATGAGCAATATCCAGTCTTAATATAATAATTCAAATTATCTTAAAATGTATAGATGTACAAACCCAGACTTCTAGGGTTAAAACATTTAACTATTACTTGACATGTATCGGTATTTTAAGCAAACTGTTGGCGAGGAGTCTCAAACTTTTTGGTAATTAATATTGCTTAAAACTCCATGTGAACATTACTAAAAAGGGGTTTGGAAAAATTATGCATAATTTTTTGTGAATCAAGCAATCCAATTTTCACAGTGTAGTTAATCATTTATTTAACCATTTGTAAATTAATTTCTATGCCATGTTGAATGCATTTTTTCCCACTGAGTTTGCAATGAATTGTGGGATTGCTGTCATGTCTACAAACATTTTACTCTACTTTTATCTAAATAGTGGTGCCTATCACACCTTAGAATGCAGACTACATCGGTGGCTCCCTAGTTTTTGAGGCACAGCTATAGTTCATATAAGTGTCACAATGTATAAGCAATCGTGAAATCTGAGTGAATTCTGATAAACATCTTGACAAAAAACATGATGACCAAGGCAGACATGGCTAATCATAACTAACCCGTGTCTTCCTGTTAAAAGCCTACGCAGGTTTTTACTTGCCAGCTGTCTTACCTTCAGTCGGGATTTATGACTTCCTGGTTGGCAGTTTGTTAGTTTCCTGGTTTCGGCAGCAACGCGGGAGGCCCAGGAGACGGAGGAAGGCTGAGGCGAGGTAATGATGGCTCTCTACTGCGGGCTTTGTCTTCCTTCCTGAAGCCTCCTGGATCTGGGATAGCTATTAACGATCCCCTTGAATAATTCACACTGATGGATAAAACACCTCCACAATTAACGGCATGCCACGCTGAACCACCCTCTCCACTGAGGACCACTGGAAGTGACGGCTCACTGTAAAATATTCACACGCTCCCTCGTTTATATACCTAGGTAAAGATCTGGGGTTTATATGTCTTTGAGAAATAAATTCATTCACTAAGAAGGATCACTGTTTTGAATAGAACTAGATTTTAAATTTTGCCTGAAGACCCCCTGTGATGAAAATCTAGTTTTTAATGTTGTTTATATGTCTATGTGGTGTTTTTAATATGCTTTAAGACAAACCATGTGCAAATTCATAAGTCAACACCATTGCTGAGTATTTCGTCTTTAAAACTGCAGTGAACCAAAGACAGCCTCAAAAACGTGGTTTGAATTCGACAGTGTTTCTTTATACCTTGTAACTAATCATGTCAACATACGGGCGGGCTTTAGCATATCATTAACTATGACCGCTCTCAAAAAGGGAGCCTCAAGAGAAGCCAGGTTATCCCGGTATATTTTTCTGTTGATATGAAACATTGGGTACATTTAGCGTTATAGCGGGTGATTTATGTTACCATTTATACGATGGTATGATGAACTCTATGCCTTTCTCCACTGACGTTCTGATTTGTTCAAAGCTTTTATGATTTTTAGAAGGCAGCTGTCTGACTCTGAGATGGCGAACGGGAACATGGTTTGTGTAACATTAGCAACACATTATTAGCTGTTTGATAACGTAGTCCAGCAAAAGGCTAATCATATTAATTACCGTTATGTGTCCGGCATTGTAAAGAGGGATACCAGTGTGCAGCGTTTACTACAGTAAGTTGGCCGAGTGGATCTCTGAGCTGAAGTGAGTGAGTGGAGGTCGGGCTAATTTGCATATTCATGGCTCCATGTATACTAAATGAGGCAAGGGTGTTGTTACATTCAAGGTAATTTAAGGCATTACTTTTTTTTCACAGGATTTAAAAAATTTTTTTATGTCATTTTAGTGATCAAAGATGAGTTTTAAAGGATAAAACTATTGACTACAGGCGGAAATGTGAGGGGCGTTTACCCATGCAAAACTTGCTGCTACGATGTTACAGTGTTTTGGGTGGTTGCTGTGCAGTTGCTGCATGGTTGCTAGGGTGTTCTAGCGCTGCTGAGTGGTTGCTATTTGTGGATTATTATTTAATTTTTTTATCCATTTACATATGGCAAAAAAATAAGCTGAAAAGAACATAATTACTGCTGTCAAATCGATTATTCATGATTAATTGCATCTACTGTAACAAAAGTTTGTATTTAGATTATATATATATATATATATATATATATATATATATATATATGTGTGTGTGTATATATATATATATATGCGTATGTGTGTGTGTGCGCCTGTCTCTCTCACATAAACAAACACACACACACACACACACACACACACACACACACACACACACACACACACACACACACACACACACACACACACACACACACACACACACAGAGACATATATATATATATATATAACAAATAATGCATGTTGTAAGTGTACTTTCTTGACCATTATACTTTGTAATATAGTATAATTGATTGATATCCCAATGCTAGGGTGTTGCTTACTAGTCCACATAGTCCCCATCTTCAATGTAATTCTATGCAATAGACTTATTTTTAATGCCCATTTTATCATCTACTAAAGCCCTATTCGGACGGGACTAGTTTAACATGGAGAGGTGGGGTAAAGTATTAATTACCAGAGTTTCTCAGTGATTTTAGTCCCGTCCGAATGTGCCATCTCAGTAATCATTACGGACAATGTCAGTAAAGATTACGGCGATAAAAAGTCCGGAAAAATGACCTCAGGTAAATACTATTCCCGTGCGAATAGACCCGCTGTAAATATGTACATAAATATTTTCCGTCATTTCCTGTTTAAAAGTAGTTATCTGTGGTTTTTCAAGTATGGAGGCTTTTTCAAAAATGAAAAAGCATTAATTTGCGTTCTAGGCGCTGGGATGAGTCTGTGGCAAAACTGTGTTTTCCACATACCATTCAGATCAAAAAGAAGGTCGAAAGCACTTTTTAGAGGCACAAAACTTCTTTTAACGTTAGATAAGTGCCTATTACCAACATAATGCAATCTGAATTTATTCAGACATCTGACCGGACCTAACTGTTTTATATACAAAATGGGTTATATATATGTGTTTGCACACATGATATCAGTAAGCAACGTAATACGCACATGTTGACAGGATGGTGACGGTGGTGCGTAAGTCGAGTTTCCCCTCCCACTTCTTCTAGTTTTACTGAGATATCTTATTCCGTGTGAATTGGCCATTATTATTACAGACGTCCTGTGGTTAAATTACATTACACCACCTCTCCATGTTAAACTAGTCCCGTCCAAATAGTGCTTAAGTGACAATTGTAAGTCCATTTACAATTGTAAGTCCAAAAGTATCACACAAACACATCTCTCTTCAACAATTCACTTGATTTGAGGTACGCAGGATGAGTTACAGCCGAGGTTTGGTAGGGTTAAGGAGTTTGTTCAAATCCCAGTGATACTAGCAATGTTTCACTCAGCATGCGCCACTAGTCAGTTATGTATTTAAAACCATATCAAACTTACTGTGAAAAAAGCCGTTGTGATATAATTAATATTTGTATGTACAAAAAGTTGTTTTTTAATAACTTCATAGGTTTCAGATTAACGAATTTTAAAGTACAGCGGATTTCTTTATGAAAAAAATATAAGACAAAGGAAAAGAAAATGTAAGAAAATCGTAAGAAGTCTGCTTTCTTGAGGGCCCTGTTTGCTTTAGCTTTGTCCTGTCATTGCAATAAGTATTGAGGGGTGAGGAGCCCCGGAAGACATAAAACTTTTCGCGGCTTGTGTATTCTGTTTCATGAGCAGAACTTCAGAGAGCAAATGAGCTGCACATGTCTGACACGCTCATGTAAATTAGATAAGAACTTCAACCTTGCCCCAGCGTTATGCAAACTTCATTTGGTTTTATATATTAATCATTAACATTCAATATATGCAGTATTAATTGCCCTACATATTACGCAGCTGTCATTTAAGATAGCCTGAACTAGACTTGGAGATCACATGAATCTGTGGTCTTAAATCAAACCCGGCAGGAGCCCTTGTTCGCTCATTGTTATGGCTAAAACTTCATCTGGCCTAGACAGAGCAGCTGAAAACGATAGAGATGTGCATTAAACTACTACGATTGTACATTTATACATTTTGTCCGAACTTTTATCCTTTTATATTGTATAATATGCGTCTTGACCTTGGTTTTTTTTAACTCTTTTCCCGCCATTGCGTTCGCTTGCAAAACCTTTGCGTTCCCCCGAGAAACTTTACGTTCGCTTGCAAAACCTATGCGTTCCCCCAAGAAACTTTACGTTCGCCTCCAAAACCTATGCGTTCCCCCAATAAACTTTTCAATCACTCGCAAAACCTTTGCGTTCCCCCGAGAAATGATGCGTTCCCCTTAGAAACTTTACGTTCACTCGAAAAACCTTTGCATTCCATCGAGAAACTTTACGTTCACTCGCAAAACCTTTGCATTCCATCAAGAAACTTTACGTTCGCTTGCAAAACCTATGCGTTCCCCCAAGAAACTTTTCAATCACTCGCAAAACCTTTGCGTTCCCCCGAGAAATGATGCGTTCCCCTTAGAAACTTTACGTTCACTCGAAAAACCTTTGCATTCCATCGAGAAACTTTACGTTCACTCGCAAAACCTTTGCATTCCATCAAGAAACTTTACGTTCGCTTGCAAAACCTATGCGTTCCCCCAATAAACTTTACGTTCGCTTCCAAAGCCTATGCGTTCCCCCAAGAAACTTTACGTTCGCTTCCAAAGCCTATGCATTCATCCGAGAAACTTTACGTTCGCTTCCGAAACCTATGCGTTCCCCCAAGAAACTTTACGTTCGCTTCCAAAGCCTATGCGTTCATCCGAGAAACTTTACGTTCGCTTCCGAAACCTATGCGTTCCCCCAAGAAACTTTACGTTCTCTTCCAAAGCCTATGCGTTCATCCGAGAAACTTTACGTTCGCTTCCGAAACCTTTGCATTCCATCGAGAAACTTTACGTTCTCTTCCAAAGCCTATGCGTTCATCCGATAAATTTTACATCCGCTCGCAAAACCTTTGCCTTCCCCCAATAAACTTTTCAATCACTCGCAAAACCTTTGCGTTCCCCCGAGAAATAATGCATTCCCCTGAGAAACTTTTCGTTCACTCCGCAAAACCTTTGCATTCCATCGAGAAACTTTGCGTTCACTCGCAAAATCTTTGCGTTACCTCGAGAAACTTTACGTTCGCTTCAAAAACCTTGGTGTTCCCCCAAGAAACATTTATTTCGCTCGCAAAACCTTTGCGATCCACCGAGAAATTTAGCGTTCACTCACAAAACATTTGCGTTCCCCTGTGAAACATTGCGTTCACTCACAAAATCTTTGCGTTCACTCGCAAAATCTTTGCGTTCACTCGCAAAACCTTTGCGTTCCCTCAAGAAACTTTACGTTCGCTTCAAAAATCTTTGCGTTCCCCAATAAACTTTGCGTTCGCTTGCAAAACGTTAGCATTCCCCTGAGAAACATTGCATTCGCTTGCAAAACCTTTTGCGTTCCCGCGAGAAACTTTGCTTTCGCTCGTAAAACCTTTGAAAGCATAGAAAAAGCACTGACAAATAATTTTTCCTCCATCTCATTTCTTTCCTTCACCATGTCCCTTTAGGGGCATAGTGTATGTATTTTGTAATATACTGAAGTTTACTACTTTTGGTTAGGGATGTTTATATATATATATATATATATATATATATATATATATATTTATATTTATATATATATATATAGGCAATAGTAATATAGATGCTTGCCTTTGCAAACACTGCTGATATTAGGATGTCGTCCTCACCTCTACATTCTAAACTTTTTCCTCATTATTTTATATGTATTATAACCCAGTTAAGTACCTTAAGGCTGAAAATCATACCATGTAATGGTATAAAAGTGCATTTACCTGAAATGACGAGATATTTTATTGAGTGAATAAAGGCCAGATTCATACATCTCCGATGTTAAATCTGAGCTTGACCTTCCCGTGCCCTCAATTAAAAAGCCCCGCCTCTTTTTTTCATATTCAAATGATGAAATTACATGCACAGGACCGAATATAATTGTATTTTGTATCTGTTGACTAAATACAGGTTCCGCCGAGAAGAAAAAAGCCAGCTCCAACTATTTATTGCAGCTCTGCTTTGTTCCACTCCACCCCAAACAGCTTCAAATCATCGGGGAGATTGTTAAGCTTCTGTGGAAATTACGGAAATGCGGGGGAAATGGACGAGCTGCACTTCATAACAATTAATCAGGGCCTGCTGATTAATAAAGTTCATTTTTTATTCTCGATGATTCAGGGTATTATCAAAAGGACACTGTCCTTGTCATTTTGATTAACACACCCATCTTCCTCCTGCGGTGGGACGCGGCGAAGGGAGACGCTCTCTTGTGCCCATAAAATAAATATTGAATGAGAATATTAACTCGTTAACCTTGACAACTATTTGTAATTTTCATAAGGGCTAAACTCGCAAATTCAGCACAAAAAAATAAAAAAAATTAAATAAAACCTGCTGTGGGGGTTGAAGAAAGGGCCTCGGCGAAGGGGGGCGGAGGGGGCAATAACAACACACAACAAATTAGAGCGAATGAAGAATGCTACTGCATGAATCCTGTCATTTTTATGGGCTGCAATGATTAATTTGTTTGTTCAAATTCTCAATTAAGCCGGGAGGAGGAGAATTAGAAAGCCAGAGAGATGCAATGCGCCGTTGTCTCGCCTTTGCCTGCAGCATCAGGGGAGAAGCGGCGCTCGTATACCTGCGGTGGCTCCGCGCTACGGCCCCTGAAGTCAAACGCCACGGTTTTATTTCCAACACTAAGCAAATCAATATCAATTCCCGGATTGTTTCAATAATGTTTAGTCACAGTATTCCTCAAGTTCTTTGTCACATAATTATGTAGACACCAGAACTGTGTTTCACAGCATTACAGGCTGATGTGATTGAACGGCCCACATCATGTGTGTCTCTTAGCTTAGCAGTCACACAGAGGATGATGTATGGGGCTCTCCGCTTGTCCTCTCAGGGGCCCCGTGCTTTTATTGTGTGCCGGAGTGACAGATGTTTCTCAAATGACCATGTCCCTCATGCGCTTTGCACCTTACAAAACCCTGTCTTATGTGACATGAATGGAAACGCTACCTTACTGCACACCACTATTATAGACTCCTGAAATCCTGAAAGGCATTTGTCAGAGACTCAGAGAAGCATGCCTGTGGATGACCGATAGTGCCAGTTTGGGACAAAATACTGTTTTTTAAGATAGTGTACAGCAGTCTGGAGAGAAATACAGACAGCTTGTTTTGGCATTAATGCAAAAAAAAAAAAGAAAAAAAAGTGAGTCCAATCAACCTAAATTTACATATTTTTACAATTTTTGACATCTGTGTATTCCTATGAAGAAAAATAATCAGAATTTTACATTTTATTAAGAAAATGTGAGTGTTGCTTGTTTGTGTGAAACTCACTGCTATGCTAGGGTGTTCTGGGTGGTTGGCAAATTGTTGCTAAGGTGTTCTGGGTGGTCTAGTGTTGCAGTGTGGTTGCTAGGGTGTTCTGGGTGGTTTCTGCTGTTGCTATGTAGATGCTAGGGTGTTCTAAGTGGTTTATAGTGTTGCAGTGTGGTTGCTAGGGCATTCTGGGTGGTTGTCAGGGTGTTGCTATGTGGTTGCCAGGGCATTCTGGGTGGTTGCTACTGTTTCTATGAGATTGCTAGGACATTTTGGGTGGTTTCTTGTGTTGCTGTGTGGCTGCCAGGGTGTGGCTATGTCGTTGCTAGTGTTGCTGTGGGGTTGTTAGGATGTTCTGGGTGGTTTCTAGTGTTGCTGTATGGTTGCCATGGTGTTGTTATGTAGTTGCTAGGTTGTTCTAAGCGGTTAACAACCGTATTGATATGTGGTTGCTAGGGCCCTCTGGCTGGTTGCTCAGGTGGTTCGAGTGGTTCCTTCTAGTGTTGCTATGTGATCGCTAGGGTGTTCTGAGTGGTTTATAGGGTGTTCTTGGTGGTCTTGTGTTGTTGTGTGGTTGTCAGGGTGTTACTATGTGGTTGCTAGGGTGTTCTACATTGGTTGCTTGGCCATTTTGGGTGGTTTCTAGTTTTGGCTGCAGGGTGTTTCTATTTTTGTGGTTGCGAGGGCATTTTGGGTGGTTGTCGGGGTGTTGCTATGTGGTTGCTAGAGTGTTTTGAGTGGTTCATAGTGTGTTGTCGTTAGGGTGTTCTGAGTGGTTGCTAGTACTTTTGCTATGAGATTGATAGGGCATTTTAGGTGGTTTCTTGTATTTTTGTGTGGTTGCCAGGGTGTTGCTATGTAGTTGCTAGTCTTGCTGTGGGGTGATTAGCGTGTTCCGGTTGGTTTATTGTGTTGCTGTGTGGTTGCCATGGTGTTGCTTGCTATGTAGTTGCTAGGCTGTTCTGAATGGTTGAATGAGCCACCAGTAAATCTCAATGACATTCTGGTTTCTAAATATTGCTGAAGCCCCTCCTATATTGTTATGTCCGATCACTTAGAAAAGTAAAGGCACACCGCTCCTCAACATGCTGCACAGCTTGACAAATGATTCAAGTATTTAGCACAAATGGTACCCTGAAGTGTGATACTTAAAGGATTAGAACAAAGTATAAGTAACAGTGATAGTGAATTTTGCCTTAACATGATCTATAATATATAATGCAACTGGTAAGGAATGGAAATTAATCTCAATGGTGCATATATAATATATATAAAATATGTTGCCTTTTAAAGAGTTGGATGATTTCTCCAGTTAAATTCTAGTGCATTTAACAGACGAGTCACTTTATTTAATGGTGTCCACTGGCTCCCCATGAACAAGGTGTCCTTTACAAGCTCAGGACAACATTGACTGGAGCCGGTGCTTGTGCAGTGAAAATGCTTATTAGTCAAACAATCCCCATCGGAATAATGCCTCCGTCAGCCTGTGGTGAAGGATAACCACGTCGGTGACAGTCCGGCGCCCAGGTCCTGCTGGAGATCAGGTACGAGGAAGAATGCACTTGAATCAGTCAAGCTTGTGTTGACATCCAAGTAGAAAGAAAATAAAGAACATCAGCCAAGTATTGCTAATAGTATGCTCATATTTAGGGTTATTTAGTTACTTAGACTTAAATGTTTTGCCTTTTGATCAATAAAACGGGCACAAAAATGAAATAAGATTGTTTTAGGAGGGACTATAAAGCCATGTGCGGAGACTAGAATATCATAGTGACTTGAGATTGGACTTGGTAAACAATAAACAACCACCCAGAACATCCTAACAGCGTTTTAGCAACCATCAAAAACACCTTAGCAACACACTGGTAACCACACACAACACCCTAATATTTCCACAGGCAAGCACCAGGCAAGCATTTCCTTCTGAAAATGTACAAATCTACTTTAGAAATTTTAAATGGACAGTGGAAAGTTGTGAAAATGTATGTCTCTGTATGAAATCTACAGTAGGACCAATCATTTTTGTACAATAACAGGCAGCAGGAATGTCCTGAAATAAGAGACATTTATATGCAGGAAGTGGTCCTCTTGTACCCACTTGCCTGAGCAGAATTCCAGCTGATTTTCCTAGGCCCATTCTGTTGTCTGGATGTGACTGATGGATGGTTAATGATAAAAACATTTCCATACCTGGCCTTCATGGCCTTATTGTTCACACGAAACTGGAACATCCTGCCCTGTCTGCTGCAATCACACAGTCCGCAGCTGAGAAGCTCACTGTATCTGGCAGCTGCGCGGTGTGACATGTGGAAATATGGGCCACAAACTGTCAGTGAACCTTGCAGTGAATCTTATGGTTAACCGTGCCATATGCTCCATTATGCATGTAGTCATATTTTTGTTGTTTAAGCTTAACACAGGAAACTGTTTTGATTTTTAATCTGATACATTTCTGTTAATTCCAAGTATTTGTACATAATGTCTGTTCATACTTCAGTTCATTTGGACGGCATTGACTAATATAAGAAAGAATACAACTTTAGAAATGTACTAATGTTTGCAAATACTCAGTAAAGTACTCAGAAACAATAACCATCTCATTCATCTCTGATTAATCGTTAAATGATGGAGAAAATGTGTCAGAAAATATAAGATTCTTAAAGGCTAACTTATTTATAAATGAAATCCAGATGATGAGATTCATAAAATGCAGAGACGTGACCACCATAGACATTGAGGGGGACAAGTCCCCCCATTATGCTGTACTCTATGTTATTAGGATGACAAAAAAGGTTTAAGTTACATTTCTAGTCTGGTCTGCCTTAGTGGTCTAACAGCGCTCGTCAATGTCAAAGTAATTGAGATGGCCAATCAAATCAAAGGAGGGGAGGCCTACCGTTCTCGGAAGCAAAATGTGAATTCCAGCACGAAGCGTCAGTTTAACATTGAAAGAGAATGAGCTAAGATGTAAATAGCGAAACATTTAAAACGGGTCAACTGTTTTGCAATAGAAATGTTAAACGACTGACAGTAACATCCGGGGATGCAAACTACTTGACTTTTTTTCTCAAAAATGACGTTTTGGATTGAAAATATTCATTCATGGGATTCATGTAATTCCTAACTGAGTGTGGCGAGACAAAGGTTTTATGTATTCAACATATTAGGAATACAAATAAAAAGTACAAATTTTAATGTTGCATATGGCTCAACATTATTATTACCCAACTAGAATTAGACCTAGATTTCCTTCACTGTTCTTTTTCTTTATGCTTTATAAAATAAAATAAATAAATGGTCCTCCCCAGTGTTCAAGACATGGTTATGGCCTTGATCAAATGTAAAGTCAGTTGGCAGCATTTAATTAATTATCTTCAAAGTTCAACGAGTGTAAAATATAAATGAAACCCATCGTTAAAGTTACAATGTTTTTTTATTATTTTATTTTGCAGCTGTTGTTATTATCATCTCTCATTTCTCCAAACATATTTTTCTTTTCTTCTGTGAAACAGACGTTTTTGAAGAATTATTAAGCAGCTCTTAAATTATATTCATAATGACCAAGGGCTGTCAAGCACCAAGAAATACATAAAGTCGTCCAAACGATTTGTATGCTACAGTCCCAAGGTCTAGTTTCATTTCATTTAGTTTTTATTTTAGTTTTCTTGTTTTATGGCTACCAAAGTTAATGCGCTACCTGGTATCATTTAAAATTATGGTGTTATACTGTAGTTATAGTGGTATTTTCATATGTTATGCAGACAGGTTTTTTTGTAAAGTTTTATAAAATTCCAAAAATTCCAGTAATATGTGGGCATTTTTTTGTCTTAGTTTCAGTTTTCCCGTGTGTTAGATTTTTTTGTTTTTTGTTAATGTTTTCAAGTCATATGATGGCTTTGTTGAAATTGTTATGCACTGACAATTTTCACCTCCGCCAAACACATTTTTAAGTTCAAGATACAGTATGAACGCGGGTTGGTTTGAGCTTTGGGCGAGGGCTAAAATATCAATGAATGACAAATAAAAATTTAGCGTCAAAGTAGTTCAAATACATTAACCCTGTTATATTTCATGGCATTAAACAATCTCCTTCATTATATTTTTACCAAATATGTTTTTTAATTCAATATTTTATTAATGATTGGTAAACATTGTTACGTCTCTAAAGTTGTTAAATGTTACTAATGTATTGATTGACATTTGTATTTATCGGTGTGTATCCAAAAGCAAAAAAAAGAATGCTCAGTTGCATACGATTGCCTGCAGATACTAATGAGATCATGTTAATTAATCTGCTAATCAATTAGCATTTCTTGAGTTGCTTCAAAAGGCAGATAACTTTGTTTGTAATCAAAGTATTCAAAAATAGATTCAGTGCAAAATGTGACAGTCAGGCTGTGAACAGATGACGACCGCTGCTCTTTTAGCCGGCGCCTGAATGCCTTGCGGTTCCCATATCCTGACAACACGAGCAGGGAAAGAGTTAACCACCCGGGCGCTTAATTGCACGTGACATGTGTTGGAGTGTGACAGATGTGACAGATGATGGAGATGGGGACGAAGAGGGCGTAATCTGGCCCTCGGAGCCGAGTCTTCTCCTTCTGTTAGACCTCCAGAAGCGCCTCCCTATAGTGAAGACCCGAAGGTAGTAAATAACAGCTCGCCTCTCCGGCCATTATTTAAGCATCTGGTGATGGAAGGAGAGCCCTCGTGTCTCACAGAGATCCTGTCAAAATCAGCCAGCCTCAAAACTCTTCAGCAGACCCCAAGCTGCATTTCGTCTCTCAGAAACACCACTTTATCACTGTAGATTGGGCTGACGGATTTAACATGACAGGAAATGCAACTTTATATTTGGGAGAATAAAACCAAACCCCCACCCCCACCTCTATCACACAGGTTCTCAAATGTTTTTTCTTCAGAACGACCCAACACGGTACCAAAACTGTTACGCGCACTAAAAAATGCTGGGTTGTTTGAACCCATGTTTGAATAAAATATGGACAAACCCAACTGTTGGTTTCAATATTTAAATTACATTTTTAATCCAAATTTTTTAGTTTTAGTTTTTGAGTATACGAAATTTAATGTCAATGGTTTCATGATCCTAGTATTCAATAATTCACCGCACACAAACCATCTTAAAGCTGCAGTCCGTAGCTTTTTTGGGTTAAAAATTATCCAAAATATTTTTTTGAGCAAATACATAACCAGCCAGTGTTCAGAACTCTCTGCTTGCCTCAGCTCGATTCAAAACATAAGCTTGTAATAATGTTTTTAATTCCAGTGGTACTGGGGGATTTCCGTGGGAAATTCATTATGCGATTTACTGCAATGCTTTTTTCCCCTTAGTTGGTCAGAACAAAAGTGGATGTTACTTACTTGTTCAGACGACATTTTCAGGTGAAAATTCTTATGTTGGTAATACTTCCAAAAAGTACAATCTGCGATTGCGAATCCACACCACCAGCGCGGTGACTGACAGCCACACATTCTCCTCAAAACATTGGATTCATCCGCGCTGTGCCGTGCCGAGGCACAACCCACGTAAAGTTGATAATTCCGCGAATAACTGCAATTGCAGATTTCGAACAGAGATGCAGCTTTTTAAAGTAGCCTGGTTTCTTTTAGCTCTTACTTTTTTGTTTATAACTTTTACTGACTTCATGTCACGTGTCCTTGATTGTATCCAAATGCATTTGCGCCAAAATACTTTACGAGTTTGGTCACACTTTAGATTAGGGTCCAATTCTCAATATTAACTAACTATTAACTACGACTTTTTGCTCAATAAACTCCTAATTACTGCTTATTAATAGTTAGTAAGGTAGTTGTTAAGTTTAGGTATTGGGTAGGATTAAGGGTTGTAATAAGGTCATGTAGAATAAGGCATTAATGTGTGCTTTATAAGTAAACAGCCAATATCCTAGTAATATGTATGCTAATAAGCAACTAGTTAAGAGTGAGAATTGGACTCTAAACTAAAGTGTTACCATGAGTTTTATTGGATATGGATATGGAAAATATTTTGTTTTCCTTTTTAAAAGCCTTTTTGCTATCCAATTACGTTTAGTTGAATTTTATTATTTTATTCGCATTTAGCATCGTTTTTTTTCTCCCATCTCTTCAGTTTTTGGGTCACGACCCACCAGTTGAGAACCACTAGTCTATCATAATAGTCGATTAAGAGTCGATTTCCTTTCCCATGATAACAGAGCCCTTATGTTTGTTTTGATGGGAGGGTATACCTGCTAAAGGCGAAAGATTAACATTAAGTAAATAATTACCTCATCATTTTAGACTGGAAAAAAATGTGACGTGTGTGTGTGTGTGTGTGTGTGGAATCAATTTAAAACAATGGGAATACTCTCAGCGAGGTCTAGGTCGGGAGCACAAAGGTATATTTGTCTCATGGAACTGATTTACAGCCCTGTTGATAAAAATCAAACTTCTTGGAATCTTTTCAGATGTTTTGAGAAGCTTATGAGACAGCTGTCAAACAGTTCTGAAAATGGCTGATTTAGCATTATCCGCCAGCACGAAAAACACGGCTGGGACAATATTAGTTTAGAAATAGCAACAATGTGTGTCTTTGAACGCAGTGTGTACGCCGTCTATCCATTGTCAAAGAAATGAGTTATGAAACTCAGCTGCTTGAGGAAACAGCCAGGTGGGAAAAACAAAACTCTGATTGAAATTCTCTTGGGGGGCGTTAGCGTGATACATATTTGCTCTAGCATTCCTTTTGTTCTTTGGTATACCGCTGTTCAAATGCAATGACCGGTTGCATCAGTTATAGTCAATGGCTCGTTACACTTCCTCTTTTTTATATCCGTGCAATAAAAACATCTGTTCGTATCACAGAAGATATGAGTAACACGTTCCAGATTTCAGACAGTGGGATTTTCCATGCTAAAGTGACTAGTTGGAATGAAATCTGAGGCCTGTTTGTCTTCAGGCCACAGTATTGTATTTAGACCTCTTAAAGAGCAGGTTTGTGGTTATTCAGAATTGATTTGAGTGTTATTTATAGAGCCCATGAAATAGCAATTGGAGTTTTGTGGCTTTACACGTCTTTTGGCTTTGAGGTCATCTATATACTGTATGTATGACTAGCAAGTGGAAAATCATGGTTCTTGACCATTAATCCTGTCCAAATTTAATTTTTCAATGGGACATGTTGGAAACTATTCTTGTCAAGTGTCAACTGGTTCTTTAATTTCCTAAATTTTAATTTTATGGTAAACAGAATCCAGGATAAAGACTTCTAATTATAATTTTAATTTAAGGATGTATTTTTTTTAGAAATACATTACATTTTTCAGTAGGATTTAACCGTAAACATTTTCTCACTCAACATTTGTGTTTTTTCCAGAAATATAAAATAATATTAATAATATTTGAAATGCCACCTACAGAAATTTGTATTTAATTTATACTTTTAATTATATATATATTTTTAAATCATTCACTTTTATATCACTTTGAATTATTAATTATGTAACATGTCACATAAATATCAATGATATCAATATTAGATTGTATAGCATTAAACATTATTTTTGGAAACAGTGTTGGACCTTTTGTGGTGCTGTATGACAAAATTAAAGTGACAGTATATGCATGTCCACTGTTATTGTCAAATTTCTTTTCATTTCAGTTCAGTAAAGTCCACTTCCTGTCATTCCAGTTCAACTTCATGTGAGGTCTATTTAATTCAAATTCAAGTTACATGCAGTAACACTGTTGATATTTGACAAACACACGCCTCCCTTCATTGCTCCGGTCCCAAAATGCACAAACACACAATGCAAGAGTGAATGTCTCTTTATCATAGCTGAAGCAAAGCAAAATAATGCATTGCAAAAAATAAAACGAATATGGCGAAGAATGACAAGGAAGAACAAAAACTGAACATACAGTACACAAGAGTACTCCTGAGACCCAGAAAAAAAAAAGTTTTTTGAATTTAGTTTTTTTTCATGTCATCACATTGTTTGTGATGAAGTTTGTGACCAAGAAATAAATGGTAAAAAAAACATTTTTGAAAAATATTTTATTCATACGTTATGCTATGTCCTCTGTAGTGGACACCAGGACTAAGTTGTTTAAAAAATAAAATGACATGAAATTATATGTATAGGCAAAAACTATGGGATTTTTTTTTTCAATCATCAAGATTTTTTTAACCAAAATTTGTATAAAGATGATTCTCAACTATGTTATGAAAGAAATAACGGAATGAATTGATACACCATTTTACTTTATGCAATATGCAAAATTAATATTCCCATTCAATGCAATGTATCTAATTTGCACATTAATGTGTTCTTGGAGCAACATTTAATGAAAAAAGAAGTGTAATAATTGGAGTAATAATTGGCAACATTTTAATAATAATATCTAATATTTCATAGGAATATTGATGTATCATTTATTTTCATATTCACTTCTTGTGTCTCCCAAAATGCCTGATAAACATGATTTAAGTTCTGATGTCCTCTACAGTGGACACGTATGAAATCAATGCCCTGTTCTGTAACAGAAAGTCATTTTTTTATTTGAAACCCCATAACATTGTTGGTTTATGAAATACAATTTGAAAAGTAGTCCGATTTAAATGATAATTACAATATATTATCATATTTCCTACATTTGATCAATAAATTAATGTCAGACATTTTTAAAGACCAAGGAGAAGTTGTTTTCATGGTGAAACCTCCAAACATTTGGTGTCTCTGCAAAGTCCTGAATGTGCTCTTTACAGGACCCCAGGTTGTGTCATGTGACATGTATGATGTCAGAGAAATTCACTAAAATATAATGTCCACTACAGTGGACAAAAGTCTATTCCTGGGTCCCAGGACAAGCAAGAGTTGGTTGAGTAGGTCTCTCCAGCGCTGGAAAGCTTTGCTAATATTAACGTGGTTCCTAAAGCGCTTGCCTGGTTGTTAACCTTCTTTTCCCAGTGATATTCCTTTGACCTTTTCTGATTTGTAATGTCTCTTGGCCATTTCTCTTTCTACAGTCCTTCTTCAAATCTCCCTCTTGCTCACTCTCTCTCCTCCCCCATCATGAGTGGACACGCCCCCTACTGCTGATTGGCCCACACTCTCTCCTCCCCATCATGAGTGACACGCCCCCTACTGTTGATTGGCCAACTCTCTCTCCTCCCACATCATGAGTGGACTTGCCCCCTACTGCTGATTGGCCAACTCTCTCCTTCCCCATCATGAGTAGACATGCCCCCTACTGCTGATTGGCCAACTCTCTCCTTCCCCATCATGAGTGGACACGCCCCCTACTGCTGATTGGCCCACACTCTCTCCTCCCCCATCATGAGTGACACGCCCCCTACTGCTGATTGGCCAACTCTCTCCTTCCCCATCATGAGTGGACACGCACCCTACTGCTGATTGGCCAACTCTCTCCTTCCCCATCATGAGTGGACATGCCCCCTACTGCTGATTGGCCCACTCTCTCTCCTCCCACATCATGAGTGGACACGCACCCTACTGCTGATTGGCCAACTCTCTCCTTCCCCATCATGAGTGGACATGCCCCCTACTGCTGATTGGCCCACTCTCTCTCCTCCCACATCATGAGTGGACACGCACCCTACTGCTGATTGGCTACAAGTGTGTTGTGCTGCTCGGTCCAATCCACTTTCAACAGCGTTTCTCAGAAAATACTTACTGCACCTTTAAAGGGAGCCATTTTTTAAACTGAATTGTTCCCAGCTGTGTTAAAAAGGCATCGATTTTGAAGTATGAGCCAAGAAGCAAATTCAAAATGATAACTTGATATTTTCTTGTGATCTGAGAGGATTTATTTGTGTACAGATACACCCTCACGGATCAACATCGGGACAGATCTATAGGAAACTGACCTGATGGGCCTATCAAATAATGTTTTTAATGTAAAACGGATCCAAAACTGTGTTTGGTACTCAAAATCACCCTGCTTTTAGTTAAATACCCTATGTTTTTTTTCCAGCCAAGTTAATAAAAGGAGCTATGTCCCATCACTGCATATTTATGGGGAACATTTGCAGGGTACAGAGAGGGAGAATCAATTTCCCGCTCTCCCATGATAATTTATGGCTTTTCTGAGGGTGCTCTAGCCGGGAAAATGACACGTCAGGTCTATCATATTTGGAGCAGCAGTAAACCTGCCAAAGTGTAATCTCTTCAAGGCTTCTGACCCTTCCAGCACCCCCTCCAACCAACGATCATTAATAAATGAGCCCTGGAATCGCTCCAGAATGTCAATATTATTATGACAGATTTTAATATTATTATGTCTGTCTTTAATATCACTTAATCATATAGTACATTGAGACATCCTGGCTGTTCAGGTGGAACTGGCTTTAGCAATGTATTTGACAAAAAATTTCTTTAGACAGAATTATAGCAAAACAAAAGATATATCAACACTGATATATCACATGCTGCATTACGTAATCAAAATGATTTTTTTCCAGAAATGAGTAGAGTAACATGTTACTTGTTAAATTTACACTAAATTGGCTACTTTTTCAAGAAACGAATGTGTGTTGCTTTTTCTTTTATTTCATGTTTAATGTGTTCAATCATTGTAGGAGTTGTTGTATTGCTGTACATGTGAGCATGATGTGTATCGTAGTTCTAGACTAGCCTGGCTAACGTCAGACCTCGTCTCATAGAGGCCGTTTATTGGGCGCTACGAATGTCTATCAAATGCGCCTGTACGTAGCTCATAGCCAATCGTTTCAATTATACCAGATGACGTATGTAGAGCGACAGAAATTCGACGAGGAAGAAGACGAAATAAACTTGCGTTCTAAACTACTTAGAACACTATCTAAGGCTGCATCGAAAGGTAACTTCGTGTCTGATGCCATGTTGGATCCATAGATATAAACAAACTGCTTCGGTGTGTCGCATAGACGTCGTCATCGTCTTGCTGCTCCCTCCCCGTTCTGTGATTGGTTCCCTTTTTAAGGGGAAAATCTGGTCCATGGTGTCCAGACTGCCTAGCAGCGTGAATAAAATCGCGCTGCGCGCAAGGCAGCATGGGGAGACCCAGGCTAGTTCTAGACAGTATTTCTTGAGCTTTTAACTGACCATGACAGTTTTCTTTCAGTCGACTGTGAGATACTTCATGAAAATAAGCAGTGGTGATTTAACACGTTACCTTTAAATCAATCAATTTTATATTTTAGAGCAGTTATTTTTTAGTATCTTAATATCTTAACGCCTTATAGTTGCATTTAGAGCTGTGCAATAATATAGTTTACATTGTGCGAGGATATAAAAAAAATCAAGAAGTTGAGATTTGCTGTGCATTATATATCACTTTTTATGTTAGTGTACTGTATGTATGCTGGTAAAGTTGGATATACTTATATATACATCTTTACATATAGAGCTGTGCGATTAATATAGCTGGGTGATCATATATTTTAAATGATGTGACTATAAACAATCGAGCAGTTAAGATTTGCTAAATATATCGCTTTACATGAGTGTACTGTATGGGAAATACTTCATATAGTTGTAGTTTAGAGTTATTAGTAATGTACCAAAATATGTTACTTTATAAAAAAGACGTCACTTTTTTCCCAGCAAAGAGTAATTATTAAACAGACACAATTAGTAAAAAACTTAGTAGCTATATTGTAATGTGGTACTTTTAAAAATGATGTTCCCAGCACTGACAGCAACAGTCATCTTCATGTTCTGGCTCTTTCAGAATCTGATACTTTACGCCTTAAAATCTGACCTTGGGATGTATTTTTATCATGCCAAAAACGGTCTCCCCCAGCAACATGAAATGTGTCCGTCCAGATGGTTTTGTGCAGCATCATCTTGCTAATTGCCTGTGATGCCATCAAAAAGATGTAGTCGACCTGACAGGCAGATGAAACGAGAAGAGAGCAAGACTGAGACATGATGGACCAAGAGAGCAGAGCGTGCAATAAGAGCCGTAACAACAGTGGTTTTATCTTCTTAATCATTAGCTCAGATGGCATCATGATCATGTTGCTGTCAATCCTCATTTGTTTTTGATTTTTTTGACGTTTATATTTATTTTAATGTATGTTTTTATTTTTTGTGACCAGGCCAAACTTATCACAATGTTGCAAAGCAAAAAACTGGGGATCATTTATTTTTAATGTATTAGGCCTGTTTCACAAGACTCATGAAAGCATTGTAAGTTGATTAATTATTTTTACTTACAGTATTTTACTGTAAAATTTCACTGAATGTAAGTTTAGATCTATTACAGTTTTTCTCTGTATATAGTACAGGAACTTACTGTTAACCAGTTTTACAAGTTTTTACTGTCACATTTTTACAAGCTTTTACTGTTAAAGTTAGAAATCATCTTTTACAGTGCCAGCATGACCAACTGAAAAGTGACCAAGTGAGATACACACACATATAGATATACACACACATACACACACACACACACACACACACACACACACACACACACACACACACACATATATGTATGTATGTGTATATATATTAGTGCTGGGCAAAGATTAATCTAGATTAATCGCATCCAAAATAAAAGTTTGTGTTTGCATAATATATGTGTGTGTACTGTGTATAATTATTTTGTATATATAAATTAGTGGTGGGCCGTTATCGGCGTTAACGTGCTGCGTTAACGCGAGACTCTTATCGCGCGATAAAAAAAATATCGCCGTTAATCTATTCTCCAAGTTGGGTTGGGAGATGTCTCTATACTACACAAGCTATGATGACGCAATCTACCCGCGGCCGCGAGGTAAACCCGGCTTGGGTTGGGAGATGCAACGCATATTCGTCGTCATCTTAAGTAAACACGGCTGAACGTGAAAGCTGGTGAAAAAGATCGGTGCAACATCCATTATTTGGACTTGGTTCGGGTTTAAGCCGTCAGACGAGCAGCAGCAATACAGAGTGTGTGGGGTAACAGTTCGGTAAGTTAACACACGACTAATCTAACACAGTCTCACCCCAAAACGTCATATACTGACGCGTCTTGACCATGCGTCAACATACGACGAAAAGGGTACCCCCTAACGTCCATGTGTGACGATTCGGGTTATGGGTAGGTTTAGGTATGCGTTATGGTACCGCTAGGAGGCGCTGCTGGTGCGCTTCTGTCTGCGTCTCATATTGACGTTAAAGGGGTACCCTTTTCGTCGTATGTTGACGCATGGTCAAGACGCGTCAGTATATGACGTTTTGGGGTGATACCGGGCTGACTAATCCGTTCTACCACCTCAAATTCAAAACGAAACATGATATCATATCACTGAATACCAGCGCGCGCGTATTATTCCCATTCCAATATATCTTAGTGGTGTAGCACATAATCTCGATTTTAAGAATCATTGTTGTGTTTCTTTTTAACTGAAAAGACATCAGTTAGACAATATTCTAATTTTAAATTTGGGGTTTCATAAGCTCCAAGCCATAATAAACATTAGACCTGCTTAAGTCTCTGCAGCTAGTGTACTTAAATTTTATTTATCTGCAAAATGATGTTGTATACTTACAGTTTTGCACAATATATGTTCTCAAAACTACATACACCCTTTAAAAAAAAAAAACATTTAGCAGTTTAGCATGGGTCTGTGTAATCTGTTCTGAAATGGTTTTATTATAATATACTGTATATCGTTATCGCAAGAGGCTGCAATGTATATCACAATATAGATTTTAGGCCATATCGCCCATCCCTAATTGATAGCCTATAGTAGTTGATAATAACATAGGCCTACCTAATGTTGCCTACGGACGGTAACAGTAACCTTTTACAGTCTATGAGTAGAACAGCTTTCTCAAGCAGTTTGTGATGCATTTTGGAAACAGGAGATGAGCCCCTGGTCTAATGCGCCACCTGGCTTGAGAAACCCGTTCTCAAAGACTTACTTTTATAGTCATTATTTGGGTAGCACACATATTCTGAATGCCTTCGGCAGAATTCAAATGAGCCATTTTAATCTAGATTAATCTAGATTAATTTCAAAATTAATCTAGATTAATCTAGATTAAAAAAATTAATCTATGCCCACCTCTAATATAAATACACACATATGCATGTATATATTTAAGATTTTGTATTTATTTATATATAAATTATTTATATTTATATAGAATATAAATTATGTATAAATATATATACAGTATATACATGCAAAAATTTCTTAAATAAATACATGCATATGTGTGTATTTATATATACAAAATAATTATACACAGTACACACACATATATTATGCAAACACAAACTTTTATTTTGGATGCGATTAATCTAGAGTAATCTTTGCCCAGCACTAAATATATATATATATATGTGTGTGTGTGTATGTATATATGTGTGTGTGTGTGTATATGTATGTTTATGTGTGTGTGTGTGTATGTGTGTGTGTATGTGTGTGTGTGTGTGTGTATACAGTATATAATATAATATAATATAATATAATATTATTTCAGTTAATTTTAGTTAATGATAATAACCCTTACAAACACTGATATTTGCTATTCAAATCTAGCTAACATTAGCCTGCCATCGTCATTATCTCTATCACCATCTTGACCAAAACGCTGTTTTGCTACAGAAAGAGTGAACTCGCTCCGAGGAACTTGAATACAGCCATGGGTCTTGTAGATAGCAGTCATTTAAGGTTAAGAGACAGAAAATGGCACTCTCAGAAGTGAGCTTTCCTGGAAGGTTTGACGCGTGAAGAGACTCCTCGTGTTGTCTCTGCGGCTGAATTCAGAGGAAGATCCAACATATGACACGAACGGCGGCGGCGGGCCGCGAGTGGCATGTGCTAAAGCGCATTATGGTTATTGCCGGAATAAAGGTCACATTGTTGCGTGTTATAAACGAGAGGGGACAGCTCCGGCAGTCATGCAGTGTCAAGTGTGAGTCGCAGTGAAGGAAAATCCCAGCAGATCTTTCAGGACTTGCAGGACTTCTCTCGTTCCTGCTGATTAGTACAAACTTAATCATCAGATGTGCATCTCTCTTCATCATGAAATGTGACACTGATGAACATGAATACATGTTTGAAACCTTAAAGCCGACATGACATCGAAAACAGACCCTATTTGCTTTCTTATATTTATTCCAAGGAATTCAAAATGTCAAGTTTGACTTGAAAAGATTTAGACTTCCAATAGCATCAGCTTTTTTACTATGTTTTGAGAAGAATTCCGTTCATGTTATTATAATATATCCATTGTTAAACCACAGACAGGAGCCATGTCTGATAGCTCGCCTGGTTTGAATTACAAAGAAGGAAGAGTTTGTATGTAAGCTACTGAATTCAGTGTGTCATTAATGTGATTTTTACAATATTTGACCATAACCCATTTACAGTGAATCTACAAAATCAAACATTGTGAGATTAAATGCTGGCCTTGTGAAGTGTTACGTTTCTCAGTTATAGTCATTATGAATAATCGCCATAGGATATAGATTGTAATTTCCATTAGATTACATTTTGTAATGTCAATGTAGCAAACAAATCAATTTCATGGTCACATAATGAATGGAATATTAAGTTTGATTTGTACAAATATGCTTACCTTTTCTAAAAAGAGTAACACACACACACACACACACACGCACACACACATTGTAAATATATGTGATAATATGTGTATATATTGTAATATATACTCATTTACAGTAAATAATAATAAGAACTGTATATATGTTATTAGTACTATTATTATGTTTCATTAGTAAACATTTTAAGGGACGGAATTAATGTCCAATAAAGGCTGGACTAAAGCACTTAATTAAATTTTTTTTTTTTTTTGCATTCCATGACCTAATCTAAAGTGAGAACTATTTATGGTTAATAATTGATAACAAAGTGTTATCTAACTCTTTACATATGAGCCAATTAAACAATAACTCTTTGTTAACTATAGTGACAATGAATGAAGAACTTACTGTTTGTATATAGTCTATTAATGTATTAACTACAGTTTATAAAATGTTAATTAACTATAAACTAATAGTTTGCGAAGTGTGTTGTTACTGTATACTTATTATAAAGTGTTACCTAAACATTTATTGTAAATAATAGATAAAATGTTTCAATACATGATCTTTTTGGACTGGGGAGGAAGTTTTGAGTTCTAAAAATATATATATATATATATATATATATATATATATATATATATATATATATATATATATATATATATATATATTATTATTATTATTATTATTATTATTATTATTATTATATATATATATATATTTTTTTTTTTTCATACTACAGTAAACTTTTTTATCTCAATAGATTTGATTCCTCATTTGACACATTCATAAATCCAGTGAAACCCTTAAAGTAAGCAGTGAAATGTGATTATGAATCGAAGGGCTTTAACAAAAAGCAACGGCAGCTGAAATATGTTGCTTTGCCAGTCTTTCTGTTCGAGTTTCTCTATTAAGTAGTTTAAGTAATTGAGTAATCATCTTAGTTTATATATACATTGTAATTTATTTGTATATTTAGCTCTTCTCCACCTCATGACTAAGACCTGCTGTTGTGTGTAAATCAATGCAGCACGTGTACAAGATATATGATGGTCAAAAATATTTCATGTGTAGTAAATGGTCACCATTTCAACTTTTGCGTACTTTTGGTTCTTTATTGTTAGTGGTTTGGTGGTTGTTTTTTCATTCACTAATGGCAGGAAGTATTAAAGTTAAACTCTGCGGTCTAAAAGCATTTCTGTCATCAGACCCACACTGATTACATAAACCATAACAGTTCATCTAAACATGTGATAGACATAAGTGTGTGTTGTATGTGGAGAGGTGCACATGTTGTGAAGGAAAAACTGTGTTTAAAAAAAAAAAAACTGTAACACCTGTATTGCTTATACTGGTTGTTAAGCATTGGAATAAGATTTTGTGCAATATGCATAACCAAATGCTGGAATAATGAGCCATCTGCATGTGTGGTCCCCTCCTCGGAGATGCCAAGAACAGCACCATCTGTGATACAGCTACCAGCTGTTTTCTTTCTTATTACATGTTTATTAAAAGCCAGAGTTGTCCTCCTAAAAAAGGAGGGAAAAGAGACTCTGAATATGGGTGGCAATCTACTCCATCACCTTTAAAAGGAAATGGCTTTCAGACTTTTCTCAGCTGCTGTCGAGTGAACGTACGTTGTCATCCGAGCATAAACAATGGATTTTGCAATATGCTGGAAAAAAAATTGTGATTTTATGCTATTAGAAGATTAAATGCCTGTAAAACATAGATAAAAATCAGACTGAGCAACACTGTTGTGACGCATAACCGCAAATATGGCTTCAACTTTTCCACTGATAAACTTCTTTCGAAAAGTTATGAAAGGGGATTCTTTGACTCTTAAGGCCCAGTCACACCAAAGATGATAACTATATCTAAATGATAAAGACAGTTCTACATTTAAAAGAGTTGCAGAGTCCACAGTTATAATGATCAACGTTACAGGAAAATGTTGTTTGAATCACATTCAGAACGACTTTTCTCCCAGCTGATGAACGATAAAAACATCGACAGCCAATCAGAATCCATCCTGCTTTAAAGAGCTCGTGCATTTAAAGCGACAGACGACAAAACTGCAGAACGCAGAACGAAATTGTCCGCTGGTGTGGCCTCTAATATATTTATCGTTATTGATATCGTTATAGTTTACATCCTTTAACCTACTGACACAAACATATTCTGCTCTAATACTAAGGATCACTACTGTGGACATATGGTATTCGGTCACACTTTAGTTTAGGGTCCAAACCTCACTATTAACTACGACCTTTGCCTTAATGAACTCCTAATTACTGCTTATTAATAGTTAGTAAGGTAGTTTAGGTATAGGGTAGGATTAAGGAATATATGGTCATTCAGAATAAGGCATTAATATGTGCTTTATAAGTACTAATAAACAGACAATATCCTAGTAATATGCATGCTAATAAGCAACTAGTTAATAGTGAGAATTGGACCCTAAACTAAAGTGTTACCGGTTATTTTAAGCAATAAATTGCAGCATCTTACAGTCAACATTAAATTATGTTTTACTTCACTATTGTGACATATTTCTGAGGATATTCTATGAGAAAAATATGTACTGGATCATGAAAAGTGTCTCTATATGACAGGCGGTTGAAGAATAAGAGAGATTAAATTTGTCAGTTGAAAAGGAAAGTCATTTCAGAGGCCATTCAAGTTACATTTCGATAAACACAAAGACAAACATTCATTTTCTTTAGAATTATTTGAACCAATGAATCGTTCAAAACAACTAGACAAAAGGATTAATAAAATAAAATAACTTTATTAATAAAATAGAAGTTGTTCAGACTATTTTTGAGTACAAGGTTATTGTGATGTTCTTGGACGGACAATCCATTTGATAGAGATATTATATATTTATGTATTTATTTTATTCAATTTTTCAACTTTATTTTAAGGTAACGTAGTTACACGTTTCTGCGTGTACTAACTATAGTAATAACAGTATGCGTAATTACAAGTAACTAACCCTAAACCAAACCCTAACTGTAACTCTATAGCAAGTACATGTAGTTAATTAAAGCATCACTAAGGAACTTTTCCTCTTCGGACGGTCACCCTACAGGTTGGAAGCGGAATTGTCCATTACCGCTGTCGTAAATATTTCTCCGCCCGCAGCCGACTGTCACACGCACGCTCGCTGTTTATCCAGCACCGGCTTTGGAATGAACGATGTCGACAAGGTAGAGAAAGTTGCATGATTTCATGAAAGCATGATGTATTGCGACATCAGAAACGAAGAAAAACCAAATAATGACTATTGTAATGCTTGACGTAAAGCAAGTCAGATTTGTAGTACAGAAACGCGACCCGGTTTGGCAAACTTGCATAGTGTGGTCATAGCAGATAAAGGGCTGCAAAGCGAATCCAGAAGTGCCTTTCACCCTGTTACGACTTAATGAACCACTGATACGATTTTGGAAACATTATTTTAAGGTAAAAATTTTTCCTTAGTGTTGCTTTAATATTACTCAGTACTTACTTAAGGAAGCACAATGTAACTACGTCACCTTAAAGTACTTCTTTTTGGAGGGGGTTATATTGTTAAATGTTTCACTTAATGCATGTAAATGGGTTGCAAATTCTGCTTTAAGGTGGAACGTACAGTGGCCCTCAAGGGACATGGTGATGGAAAAAAATATCAAATGAAATGAAAAAAAATTGCATTTCAATGCGTTTGTGTTTCCTCGCCAATGTTTTGCGTTATTATGCCCCCCCCCCCCCCCCCCCCCCCGAGAATCTTCGCTAAAGGTATTGTAATATTTTTTTGTAACTCCCATCTCATTTTTTTTTTATCATCATGTCCTTAAGGGATTCCTCAAGACATCCTAGGAAAGTGCTCCTGCTTCACTTATACATATTGTATGTATAGGTATGTTTTTGCAAAAATGTAAATGAAGGCATGTTTTTCCAATTAGCCTCATGTGTTTGGTTGTTCTCATCAGTTTTCACGTTTCCCCCCAACAAGAGAATCTTTAAAACCGTTTTTCTTCCAGACAAAAGCGTAAAACTGTAATCGGTATGCAATGGGCTGAACACAAACCGTCCCTCTTTGCGCAGCGAGAGTTCTGAATGCTTCCCGTCAGATCAGAACCCGTCTGATCCGGTTTGGCAGAACTGCAGACCACCCTCTGCAGCTGTCAACAGATTTCAGAAGCTCGGAGCTCGGACTCTGAAGTGGCAGTGACACATTCCAGCTTTTGATGGACACAGAGGAGCAGTTCTGGAAACATCCATCAGCATTCACATCCGCACACGTAAGCTGACAGGTCAGGTCTGGACAGACAGTGACAAACCTGGGTTGGACGCGCTGTCGCCGCGGACCACGACTGTACCGTGGAGGAAGTGACAGGTCGGGCTCGGGCCTTACCTTTCTGCTTGGGTCCTAACTCAGATGTGTGTGTGTGTGTGTCCTCGTTCGAATAAATACGCAAACAAGCATCTATCAGTCAGATGTGGCAGGGAGATCTTGGTGGCCCGTCGTGACAGGAGCAGGACTCTGTTCTCAATCACGCGCTCGGGATTTGACACTCGACACTTGGTCTCGCTCGGCACAGATCATATTTGATTTGTCAAAATGTTGCAAGATAATGTCTTTATGAGAAGTCAGTTCTGTTGTGTTGCTGAACTAGTTATTTTGTAACATTTCAGTGATACCTTCTGTTTGGTAACACTTTGTTTCGATGGTCTCCTTTAGACATTCTGATGACTGTAAGTGTTGTTGCACCTACATGTTAACTAACTCTCGTCTCATAGAGTATTAGTAGATTGTCTGCTTAATGCTAACACTTTATTGTGATGGTCCCCCAACTGACATTTTTCTGACTATAAGTAACTTTGCATGTTGTCAACTTATTCTACTAACCCTAATAGTCTATTAATACTGAACTACTCTAATGAGAGTTAGTTTACACACGGGTGCAACTTTACTCAGTAGAATATCTAAAGGGGGCCCATCGAAATTCAAATTCATTTTATTGGAGGATAACCCCTTGAGATGGAACATCTCATTTTCGAGGGGGTCCTCAAGATAACACCAAACACTTACACACTTGCACATACTAAAGCTCTTCCTCTCAACCAACCACCCCAACCTGTCCCACCTCTATCCAAAGCGTATTCACATAAACAATATAGTATAATATAAAGATATTACAGGAGAGAACCATATTTGACGAAGCCACCAAAACAAACAAATATATAGCCTACATATACATACATATACAAAAATACATACCTAAATACACATACATACACATATGCACGCAGACATGCATGCATGCATGCATACATACATACTGTACCTACATACAACATACATACATACACATGTACACATACATGCACATATGCTCTTACTAAGGGCATTAATGAAAGAAAAGGTGCATTAGTGAAAAAGAAAGTACAGGTCATACACCAGGGAAACATTTACATTGGTCACAGGATTGCAAGTAAATTAAAAGGGCTGACTTAAAGAGTGGAAAGGAAGAGATGGACCTTAAGGAACAAGGTAAGCTGTTCCAATCAGAGGGGGCTTTAAATTTGAAAGCACGTCTTCCGATTTCTTTAGATATATTTGGGACAGAAAAAAAGAGATCAAGGTGTCTCAGGCCATAAGTTGACCTATCTAGAACTAAATGTTGCTTCAAATAAATTTTCACTATAGAGTCAATATGAGGCCTGAAGGAGAGCTTAGAGTCGAGCCAGAGGCCCAGATATTTAAATTTCTCAACATTCTCCATAAATGTACCATCTAAGAATTTAATTGTTAGACTATTACCTTGGTTATGTCCAAGTTGGTTTATTTCCATGGTTGTGGAAATAAAGTGTGAACTTCTGTTTTTAAAGGGATAGTTTATCCAAATAAATATGAAGTGTTTGTGTTGTTTTTTTAACCTGCAAGACTATGTAAGGCAGAATATTTTCACTGTTGATTTTTTTTTTTTATGACATTAAACAACACGCTGTGGCAGGTTTGATATTAAAGGTATAGTGGAGGATTTTCCCGAACTTTAGAAAAAAAACGCCCTCTCCACTTTTTGAAAAAATGCACATGCGCAACACTCTACCTGCTCCCGAAAGGGAACGCCTATTAAACGTGTGCACGAGAGAGCATGCACGAGCCTAGTTCTCCTCGTGCACGCTCTGTTTACAAGTTGCTGTTGGCATGGCTCATACAAGCCTACTTTCCTTTACCTGTCGAGTAAAAACTTCGCGACTGAGGCATCAGTGGGAAGCCCAACCTGTGCTTTTAGTGCATGCCAGCGTGTGAAATATTCTCCCAAAAACACTCTGGTCTTGTTTCTTTCTTCAGAGGCCTTTCTCTTCTTGTCATACAATTCGTAGACACTTTTTCTCTTGCGACCCTCAGACATTTTGAAAAAACCTGGTGAGAAAACGAAAACTACCCCAGGGACGAGCACGTACGACGGCCTTACGTAAACCTATCACCAGAATGATTGACAACTAGGAGGACCAATAGTCTTGATGATCCACCCGGAAAAAGAAAATCCTCCGCAATACCTTTAATAATGCCAAAAAGCATTGGTTCTTATTTGTCATAATGGTAAAAAGAAATTGCTTAAAATACACAGTTTAAATATCTGAAAGTGCGAAGGAAATTTTTAAGTTTTGATTTGCTTTTAATGACCCTACAAGTTCAATTAAACCATCAAAATATATGGAATAACTTGGTAAGGTATTTAACTTATTTAAGATATTTACAATTATTTGGCAAACTACAGTTACAGGTTTTATTTTACTATGCAAAAGAAAAAAATCAGTTATTAATAATATTTTGCTGGTTCTCTCTTGTTTTTGCGTCTTCATCAAAAATGATGTCTGCACATGTTTTATTGTGTTATTATGACAAATAAAACAATTGACTCCAAGCACAACTACGCAATATGATTACAAAATCATTAACAAGTTTTTGATAAGGCTGTACATCACTTTTGGCCACTACCATATATGAATTTTGTTAGGCATCAGAATATGAAGCAATCGATATACTGTTGAAAATGAAGATCTTGGACACTTAATGTTTGTCAAACTTTGTGGAATATGTTTATAGATTAATATGATGAAGATTGTTGGTAACCAAACAGTTGATGGACCACATTGACTTCCATAGTATAAGTCAATGGGGTCCATCAACTGTTGGGTGACCTACGTTCTTCAAAACATAATCTTTTATGTTCAGCAGAAGAAAGAAACTCATACAGGTTTGGAATAACATGAGGGAGAGTAAATGATGAGTTCATTTTTGGGTGAACTATCCTTTTAAGTGAACAAACATGAGACATCCACAAAAATGACCAAATACCACATCATACAAAAGTGTCTTAGAAAAGTGAAGAGAAGCTCTACCATGATTCCTGTTGAATCTAATGCATTGACATTCAGCCTGATTTAAGTGTCCAACACACTTTTTGAGGCCACTTTCTTTTGTGCAATATGACTTGTGGGAAATAAGGAGGATAATATGGAAAATATTCTTCCTTCAAACAGATTACTCAAAGATCACTCAGTCTTCCTCAAATGTGCTTCAGATGTGTGTCACTTCACACTATATCACATTTTCCAGTTCTGTTTGAATAATGCCTAGTGCATGTCAGCTGAATAGGCCGAGACCATGTGTGTGTGCGCGTGTGTGTGTAAGAACGTGTGACATGGGCATTTATCTTCCAAGCAGGGCTAATACCTTAATGCCGAGTACAGACTGAACACAGCGGAGGTTGTGTTGGTGAACAGGCCCGTCCGCACGGCGCTCAGTATGTGTGCTTGTACGAACACCGTCGCGTGTGTCAGTCCTCCCGTGGAGCCGCGTTGCTTAAGCACCATACTTTGAAATCAAGCATGAATAATTAAGTCATTTCACAAGGCTGCTTTAACGATTCATTACATGAGAAGAAATAGGTCAAGTGCTAGTGGTGGAAACACCGCGAGCATGGATCCTTATTAAGGTATAAAAAAAATTTAAAAAAATTTAAAAACTCATGTTGGGTCACAGTAAGTATACTTTGAAACCAGCAGGAAGTTAAAGGATTATTATTATTAGCATTATTATTTCTCATAAGATAAACAATGAAAAAATTATGCTGTCCCGCAGCAATTCTTGTTGCAAATCTTGTTTATCCATATTTAGCTACAGTGTTTTTATGTCCCCTATTATAGTGACTGCGTTTCAATGCCCAATCGTACTCCGATTATGTGGTCATTTCAGGTCATTACTATGATTTCATTCTTCTAGTGGCATATTCAGTGTGTATACGTTAAAACAAGAGTAAAAACCCTCCAATCTTACTAAAATCTCATCTAAACATGGTTTTCTTGAAACCGTTCTCTTTCTTTTCTTCGAACTAAAAGCAGGTAATTGTAAAATTTCAAGGGTTACAAAATGTTTTTAAAAAATCATTAAGCTGACAGTACAAAATTTACATGAGATTTAGAAATCACGTTTTTCTCTGGTCCTGGCGTTAAAACTGTTACAAAATCAGACATTTAATAATTTGTGCATTCATGCATTCTTTATGCGTTCGATAATGATGACTATGCAAAATCCCAATGTTGGTGGTTCTGTCGAGATTTGTTTAAAGGAATTTGTATTGCACCAGTATGAATGTGTGAAATAGAGAATGACTGTCTATGAATCTGAGACGTTTGCAATTTAAACAAAAATACTGTGAAAACAGGAATATTGTGAATGTGAAATATTATTGCAATTAAAATAACTATTTTCTATGTGAATATATTTTAAAATGTAATTAATTCCTGTGATCAAAGCTGAATTTTCAGCATCATTACTCCAGTCTTCAGTGTCACATGATCCTTCAGAATCATTTCTTATTATTATCAATGTTGAAAACAGTTGTGCTACTTAGTGTGTGTGTGTGTGTGTGTGTGTGTGTGTGTGTGTGTGTGTGTGTGTGTGTGTGTGTGTGTGTGTGTGTGTGTGTGTGTGTGTGTGTGTGTGTGTGTGTGTGTGTGTGTGTGTGTGTGTGTGTGTGTGTGTGTGTGGAAATCATGGTGTAGGCTGTATATGTATGTATGTATGTATGTACATATACATATACATATACATATACACATACACATACACATACATATACACACATATACATATATACACATATACATATATACACATATACACATATACATATACATATATACATGTGTGTGTGTTATATATATATATATACATATATACATGTATGTGTCTTAACTAAATATATATGTATGTACTGTATATGTGTGTGTGTGTGTAATTTCATGATTTCTTATTTTATTTTATTTAATTTTTTTTGATGAATAGAGAATTCAAAAGAACAACTTTTATTTAATTTATTGCAATTTAATGCAAAAAATAAATAAAAACCTGAACAGTATGGGGTGTATGGGACATTTTTTGACAAAAGTACATCATGCACGTTTACATTATTAGCCATAAGGTTGTGCATGTAAGCATACTTCTTGTGTTCAGCTACCGTTTGTTTTGCTGAACTGAACACGTGATTTGGTCAAAGTAATGTAGATTCCAGCTTCCCCCCCCCCCCACGATTCCCTTCATCTCACAGCCTGTGGTACTGGAACCGCACGATTGTTCACCCTCAGCTAATTCAACATCCTGTGAAAACACACATCTTTACATACACACACACAAACAATATGTTTGCATATGCTCAGGAAAAGGTCACTGTTCTCAGTTACGCAGCCTTGACAAGTGGAGCCTATTAGTTCATCAGGGGAGCGGTTATGGGTTTTCGTCTCCGTTTGTGGTATTTTACTCGTCCTACATTCCGTGAAATATTTCCTCCATTGTCCTTCCTCGATCAGGGACTTTATGAAAACCAGGTCCATTTAAGGGAACTGAAATATGGAACGTGGCGCAACACGTTTCCATCCTGCATGCGGCAGCTGCACGGGTGTTAATTATTGTGCAGAAATATTGATTGCTTAGTTGAGATTCTTGATGGAAATATCAGGCAAAACATTCTCGTCCTGAAAGACTCGTCTTGCAAGGTTTAAACCAGCACGGCAGCCTGTTTAATTTCACTTGTGGTTCTTTTCCTCGTCTTCTAATTGGGTTATATGCATTAGATTTTCAAATTAAGCATCTGCTGTTAACAGTATGCATATGTTGTTGTTCTACTTTGAAAATTACAGCTCTCAAGACTTCAATCACCGCCTGTCCGTATCACATGAAATTTGAGCTTTGAATCAGAAGCAGGTTTGGAATCCCCAGGCCTTGACTCTTTCATCATGGGGAGTGCATTTTAATTAGCTCTTCTCGGCTCAGCGCAGAGCTGCCGATTTGCACCAGAGCTGCGGAACAAAACATTGAAAACCCCTACCATGCGAATTAACACTGTGTCGCATTCATTGGCAACAGTTGCAAATATTTTGCTATGTCAGTCAGCTTCGAACCAAAACTTACAAGGGCTTTTTTTTCAGACTTCACAATTAAGTTTACGGCGTGTTATGAGCGCTTGTATGCAGAACCGATACAACCGTAACTATCAGCAGTGTCAACGCTTTGACAAGATCACGTATTTGTTGGTTTGTGTTGGTATTACGAGCTGTCGGCCCTCTGTTTCACTTCTTCATTTGTAGCTGCAGTAACAGAGCTTCAGAAGAGGATGGTGTGGTGTTGTGGGTGGTTGCCATGTTGTTGCTATGCTGCTGCTTGGTGTTTTCTTTTTGTTGTTGTTGGTGTTTTTTTTACTGGCCAGTCAAAAGAGTAATCTGCAAGGAAATAACTGTACTTCCATCCATCCGTTCTGTCTGTCTCTCGTTCTATCATTCTATCTATCATTTTATTTATTGTTCTATTATTCTCTCTCGTTCTATCATTCATTCTATTGTTCTGTCGTTCTATATCTATCATTCTGTCTATCTGTCTATTGTTCTATTATTCTATCTATCTATCTATCGTTCTATTGTTCTATCATTATATTTCTCATTCTGTTATACTTTCTCTCATTCTATCTCTCATTCTATCTATCTATCATTCTGTCTCTCATTCTATCATGCTAACTATTGTTCTATCATTTTATCTATCATACTATCATTCTGTCTATCGTTCTATCAATCTATCTTTCTATCGTTCTGTCTCTCGTTCTATCTATCTATCTATCTATTTATGTCTATCTGTCTATCTATCGTTCTATCATTCTATTTCTCGTTTTGTTATACTTTCTCTCATTCTATCTATCTATTATTCTATTTCTCGTAATATCATTCTCTCTCGTTCTATCATGCTATCTATTGTTCTATCATTCTATCTATCATTCTATTGTTCTGTCTCTCGTTCTATCTATCTATCGTTCTATCCATCTATCGTTCTATCTATCTATCTATCTATATATCTATTGTTCTTTCTATCTATCGTTCTATCATTCTATTTCTCGTTCTGTTATACTTTCTCTCATTCTATCTCTTATTCTATCTGTCCAAGAAACCTTAAAACTTCAAGGCCTTTTAAACTTGACACATGTTTTCTAGTAAAAAAATAAAATAGTAATTCAGCTTTATTGTGTCTCTATCTATCTATCTATCTATCTATCTATCTATCTATCATTCTATCTATCTATCTATCTATTGTTTTATCGTTCTATCATTCTATCTCTCATTCTATCATTCTGTCTCTCATTCTATCATTCTGTCTATCATTCTATCATTCTATCTCTTGTTCTATCTATCTATCTATCTATCTATCTTTCTATCTATCGTTCTATCTATCGTTCTATTGTTCTATCATTCTATTTCTCATTCAATCATTCTGTCTCTTACTCTGTCTGTCCAAGAAACCTTAAAACTTCAAGGCTTTTTTCAAATGTTTTCTAGTAAAAAATAAAATAAATAAAAATACAGCTTTACATTCAAATTCAAGTCCACACAACCAGACTAAACACACCTGTGGACTGTCACCTCAACGTAATACTGGCCAATTGGCATTGCACATGACAAAATACCCCGATATTACAGCTTAGAAACTGCACACAATCACTTTTGGTCAAGATGAGATGGCAAGGTGCCAGCAATACAATACATGCAGGTAGAGATATAGTGTGTGTGTGTGTGTGTGTGTTAACGTTTATACACAGAGGGTGTTAAAAGCTGTCAGACAGGTATGGTCAAAGTGGAAGCTCAACACTGATTGATCGGTGGAGTTCATGTCAAGTTCACGGGAGGTCTCCGCCGTCATCGCCCGGTGACTGGCATCCGCACATCAGCGCGAGGAGACGGGAGAAAACAGGAGGATCGAGTAACGTCACCACATAACAGATTAACAAAGGCAGCATCATCTCTCTGTATGACAGCGGGATCATTTATCACACGGCAATGGTGTGCGCTGAGGTCATCTGTAGTCTGTGAGTAATGGCCACTCATTTGTTTATCTGTGACCTCAATAATCAGAGATGGTGAGAGGTCGGGACACAAATGGTGAGACACTGCGCTTCAGAAAGGGGAACCATTCTGCTTCACCTTGTAGGACTACAGTTACGCTGTAATAAAGCTGTGCCGAACAATGTACGGTGCCGCTCATTGTTGCTGTTATTATGACATCATAAAGGTTTTCTCAGCTGAAAGATTTTAATGTTTCTATGGTTTCGGTTTAAATCAAATCGCTTGTGTCATTATACTGGGTGAATTTGGGTAAATCTTGCCACTTTTTGACATTGAGATGACTGATGGGGTGAGATCACTTCACTATTGTGTTCTGATAAAAGATGACTTCATAGGCCTTTTCAAAACCAAACACATTTTTGAAAACATGGTCACATGATAGCATGTGCTGAGTAATATGATGCATAACATGTTTTTAATATATAATTGCTTATTCACTTTATGAGCATAATAATTAGCTGTGTATAGACAATGTGGAATGCTACTGAAAACTAATTACTTACTTTCAGTGTACAACCTATTTTATTTATTTTTTTTACTTTAAAAAAAAAAAGATCTCTGGAAATGATATCCAAAAACTATACATTGCAGTATTTAGGCTATCCATATCATATGCCACAGTAATTTAATTAACAATAGGCAAATGTCAAAAATAACAAATGACAATGACCTAATTATGCCTCATTTCTACATTGTAATTTTTTTATTTTTTTTTATGATTTATCATCACAACTTTGTATCTTTTGTCAAATCAACTTAGATAATTAATGTGGTTCAGATTACATATTCTGAGTTTCTATTTATTAAACCAATCTCCTTTGTTGTATTAACTACATTTTTTTATTTCAATGAACTCAATGCAACCAGGTAACTTACTTTTTTTAAGTTAAACCAACAATATATATATTTTTTTTTTTTACAGTGAGCAACTACTGAACAATTATATATTGCATATGTGTCGTTCATTATCAGAATGTACACTAAACATAACGAACACTTCTTTGTTTTCACACAACGACTTTGTGTATTTAACGCTTGAATTCTTTATAGCCTACTGTACACAACAGATTGCTATAGTAGACTAATTGATTACAACAACAATAATGTTTAATTTCTAGCAGCTACTAAAAGTATTTTGCACTGTAACATGGATACTAATGTGTTATTCTCGCATTTCCAGGTATAGCATTTTACTCTCTGCCTTTTATAGGCATACAGAGACCGCTTACAGCTCACACATATACATGTTAATTTAAGTAATTACCACAGCAATGGCAATTATATCTCATTTCTGGCAGCTACTAAAAATAATTACATATTGCACGCATGTTATTTATTATTACTCTGCAGTGTGTCATTACAGTGAAGCATTCATTGCTTCACGCGCTCAGTTCCCAGCATCTCTGTAAACTCAAGCCTAAAGCAGCAGAGAGACAGTATGAGGCTGGTCTTGTGGGCTGTCTCATGTTTTCTCCGGCCCCTGTCTCTTTAATAAACTCGTGGTTATCTAGTGTAACAAATGTCTCGCTGCCATCATCAAGTCCAGAGGAGGAGGAGGAGGAGGAGGAGTTTTTAATGTTCAGTTTGTTCTATGGATCGATGTTTGCTGCTGGCATCGCCGTGTGTGTGTGATATACACTATTTTTTCTGCCCTTTTCCTACTACGTTTCATACGAGACCGGGAGTCTAAGCGATTGACAGCGTTTGTCCTTTTGGCTTGGGAAACACAAAAAGAAAAGAAGAAGAAGAGACGGGGAAAAAAGGAAAGCAAAACAATCCGCCATAGATCTGTCTATCTAGGAAGGAGAGGTATATTAAAATAGAGACACCTGATTTCTGGACAGCGTTTCTGAAAAACTGGATTGTACGGAACTGAAGTGCATTAGAGAGTCGCTATTGCGTGTGTATGGACTATATCAGAGCGCTTTTACAGAATTTCACCTGGGCTCAGTTTCACTGTACGTGAACTAAAGAGAGTTGAACATGCCAAGGAGGAAACAGCAAGCACCCAAAAGGGCTGCGGGTAAGATTCAAATTGACACCTATCATTTTACATTCATCCCGACATGAATATGGCTATTCATCCGCGTTTTAAGTCGCACGAGCGTACGAATTTGTGTCTGAACGGACCTCTTTTTATCTTGTGAAACAGTATGATGAAAGTGATACCGCTGTCTTAGAAAGAGGATGGTTAATATCAGAGAATGATGCTTTGATACACTGCAAAAGCTTACGCTTCGGTTCCCGGGAAAATCCGACGAAAGTTTTTAAACTTTCAAGTCCAACGAACTATTTCACTTTTAAATAAACGTCAACACGCGTGTTTAGAATGTAAACATCGTTCGTTTGACATCATCTAGAGAACGGAATGCTTGAAAATCGTAACGTTTTTTAGCATTATAAACGGACCGAGTAGTGAACCTTGTGTAACCCCTGTAACGTCTGTTAGACGTTGTGGGGAAAATGGTCTTAATCATTATTTTCGTCTCGTTTCTGAATAAAAAAAAAGTAAATATTCTTCTTCTTTTTTTAAACAATATAAGTTAACTTTATATTTTCAGATTTTCTATTAAAACAAGTAGCCTAGAAGATTTATATATAGGCTACACAAGCTGTTTCGCTTTTCAAGTAGCCCAATGTGTTTGCATATATAATCGAAGTGAATTAGAGTTTAGGCAAGGCTCACTTCTTGGCCTATTTCTAAGTTAATTGCTTTTGTCAGTGGCATGCTGTTCACATAGGCTAATGAAGTAAAATTAACCTTATTTTAATTTTAAACTAGTGGGATTGTGTTTATTTACACGTTATATAGTTGTTTTGGACAACAAGTTCAAACTTTAGTCAGATTGCGTTGGGAACCGAAGCGTGACGCGTTTCTGTAAATACATTGAGAGGAAATGCAGAATGATTTTGCATAGCCTAGATGTGCTGCTTTGGATCCGAATATCGGTTGAACTTCCTATGAACCCATAATATCTCATAGACAAACGGACTCACACACACACAGACACAAACGGAGTGCAGGCACGCACACACACGCGGACGCGCGCTCCAGAGCGCGAAACACACAAGAATAAAGCCGTTTAGATTACATCTTTTATTTATGTTTCAGTAACATGATGACATTAGCCCTGGTATTTTGCTTTTAACTTGTTAATTGTGTACCAATGTTGCCAGTACATATTGTCTCATAGACTGTCTTGAACTAACTAGACAGCATTTTTGAGGGCATCGTTTTGAATAATGTTCATAACGATGCCAGTGATGCTGTCTAGGCAAAAAATAATCAAGAAGCATCTTT